>JAULJZ010220377.1:0-41068 GCA_032270985.1 Heliamphora pulchella
GGTTTGAGGGGTTTGGTGTAGCCTTCCAGTTAGGCTTGGTTGTGTGGGTTGCCGGTTGTCCTTGTGAGTGGATGTCGAGTTTGCGACGAGTGATGTCACAGTTTGAGGTTATATGGCTGTGTGCTTATAGCTGGCTTTATGCATTTATAACTGCGGTTTATTATGCATGGATTATGTAAGTAAATTACATAGTTTTGGTATCGTTACGTGTACCGTGGTTGCATGCTTTACAACTCAGATGTTTTATAAGCATGGTTATGTGGAATATGAGGAATGGATGCATGTGATACATGTTGCATGAGTTGTAGGTGTTGTGTGAATCGCATGTGTAGCATGTGGCGTGGTTTGTGTAACGTAATGATAGTACGTGGTTTTATGCATTTAAACCCTGGTTTAGTATGCATGTGGTGAGTCAGTGTTATCCCGTAGTTTTCGGTGTTATTCTGTAGTTTTCGGTGTTATTCCGTAATGTTCAATTTTATCCTGTAATATGCGATTTTATCCTGTGGTATGCGGTCTTATCCCGTGGTATAATCCGTGGTCGGCGGTTTCATCCCGTGGCTTAAGGTAGAGTATGCAGTTTTACCCCGTGATTTGGTTTATGGTTTTACCCCATAGTATATGGTCTTATCTCGTGGTTTAGGCATGTGTAGAGATGCCAGTTAATACGTAAATTTGTATCCGTATTACATATGTGGGGCGGATTTTGGTCCCTCGATGAAAGTCCGTAAAGATATGCATATGAGGGCGGATGATGGTCCAATGGTGAAAGTTTGTGAAGATGTATGTATTGCACGGGTTGCGTACGTTGTGTGTGTTGCACGGGTTATGTGTTGCATAGACGAGGGCTGTGATCCTTCGGTGAATGTTCGAGAAGTTAAATGGATTGCATGAACGGCATTGCGGGACGGATAAAACTAATTTCAAATTGTTTTCAAGAGTCGTGTGAATCGCGATCTAAAAACCGTTTTCAATTGTTTTCAGGATTCCTGTGAGTGAGTCAAATAATGGTTCGTATTCTCGCTTTCCCGTTGCATGTGAAAACTCGTTTTAAAGGCTTGAAAGAGAGTCTAAAACTGTACCTTGTTTTCCTAGCATGTCTAGCTTATACTGCATGCATGTCTAGTTTCTGCTAAGCTTTGACTCATAGTGTGGGATTTGATTTTCTTCAGGTACCGGTCGTGCTGGTTGATCTGGAGGTGTTGGAGAGGTGGAAGAGTTGTAGTCTTCCTTTTTGTTCTATCTGTTACATGTATGTTGTAACATATTTTTTCGGTGTTGGAACCGTATAATGTATGCCGTTTGGCGATTATATACAATGCATGTATGTTTTATATTGAGAGTGTATTCTCAGGTTGGTTGTTTATGGGTGTTTCACGTGATCTAGAATTTGGGGCGTGACACATTCAAAGTTGCTGTTCATGAGAAATGCTCTGCCTTGTATAAAAATTGGAAGTACAAGATGAGGCACCACTACCTCAATCTAGTTGAAGAAAGTGTCAATGTGTATACTCGTCCATATCTTGGGGTGAACATAGATGAATGGAAATATTTGATTGATCATATATTCAATGATTCGAAACTTGACGTAATATAATGCACTTTAAAATTAAATACGTACTTTACATTTATATCATCAAGAAGTACTTGTTTTTGTAGAAACGATTATTAGCCGAAAAAAGCAATAGGCAAAAGTTACTCTACAATCATGTTATGGGATCTCATTCATTTCCAGCGGCAATGACTATCGAGGTGAGATCTTTTTTGACTATATAGATTATTTATAAAGTAACATATTGTCACCACTACTGTTTAGTGATCATATTTTATATTAAATTAAAACAAACAGGCAGAGACTAATGACGGTGTGTTGCCTGATTTTTGTGATTTTTATGAGAAATCTCATAAGTTAAAGAAGACGAAAGAGTTGATTCATCCTATTTGCAATGAGCCACATGTAAGTAATCAACAATTGTAACTACTTATGAATTATTTTAATAGGCTAATTGGTATAACTAATCATTCTATAGTTTTTTTTTTTATAAACAACAGGCACAAATGCTAAATGTGCGAGATGAGGCATCTCAATCTGGAGCGCGATTAACGCAAGAGGAAATCTCAAGGACAGTGCTAAGAGAAAAGAAAGGGAACATTAAAGGATTTTGGGTCGGTCAAAAGCCCTCTTCCTTTTCTTCTTCTTCCAAATTTAATGCTGAGTCAAAAACACGGGAGGAGGAGCTTCAGCGAAAAATTGACGCACAACAGAAACAAATTGACCAACTTCAAAACATTTTGACGCTGCTCATACATGATCGTGGAGGTACCCCACCAGTTGAGTGATCATTGATCTCATGATCCACAACTACGGTAAGTACATTTAAATTTTGTTCTCTGAGTTGCCTTGCACGTGATTGAACTTGATGCTGTGAAAATCTTGATTTTAGTTTATGGTTTTGTTATTTACATGGTGAACGATGTTGCTTCGAAAGAGATTCCTTGTTTTGCTTGAATGCCTTATTTGCATTTGATTATGATTTTAAAATGTTAAGAGGGTTTTTTATCACATTCTTTTTGTAATTGCTACACTTGTAGTTGGAAAGGTTTAGTAAGACATGAACTTCCAATTGAAACTCTTTGCTTGAGGAATTATATACATATGAATGGATTGGAACCAAAAGTTGAGAACTGCATAACATGCAATGATTATGTTGCTCTAACACACTGATTCTGACCGGGTAAAGTTGCCTATTGCTTTTGGATTTAGAAATTGAATTTCACTAATCAAATTGAGAAAAACAACTCAAAAAATGAATTTGGATATGTTTGTTATTATGTCTTTTCCTTATTGACATTACTTATTGTCATCAATAAGTAATGTCAGTGTACATCCATATATTGTGGAATTGTTAAATCATTCAGTTAAAAATGTGGACATATTTGTATGACTTATCATTTTTACTGTAATTTTCATTTTATAGTGGAAACCATAATGGTTATAAATGCTAGTTGCTTCTCATTGTTTATAAATCTGCACAACTTAAAAGCCAAATATAGGAATGTTTATGTGGAATAGTCTACCCTACTGCTACTCTCAGCACATTTGTTTATTTGAATATATAATTGTTGTAGACAACAAATAACACTAGTTTTTATTTCTTTTACAGGTATGCGATAGAGTTTGACACAAATGGATTTTGATGTTTTGTTATGAATAATTAAGAAATTATTATAATATTTTTTTGTATTGATTATACTTATTATTGATACGTTGTTTGAATGTTAATTTTTGAATGATTATTTAATATAGTTAGTTTTGGATAATTCTGTTATTATTTTTAAATGCATTGATGAATGGATATTATTGTTTGTACGCGCAAGTTACTATTTATAAGTAAAGTTATATGCTAAGAAATTTTAAAAAATAAATATTATATTTTTTTGTCACTCTTTAAATGTCTTTATGAAAATTTTTTAGTAACTAATTATTTATTTTTTCATTGTATGATTGTCGACTTTTGATGACCAAAATATACATTTGGCGACCCCATATTATTTAGTCACAAAAGACTCAAAATATTTTGCAACCTTCAGTGACCAAACTATTAGTGGCCAAAACCCCTAAAAACCGACCATTATTATTTGGCGACTAAAATAATTGGTCGCTGGAACAACTTTCAGCGCCTAATATTGTGTAGTAGCAAAAATATCAAATATTATATAACTTTTCGCGACCACAATATTTAGTCACTGAAAGTCATGAATTGGTGGTCATTTGTACTTTGGCGACTACTATTCTTAATGGCCACATGTTTTGACAACCAAACTATTTAGTGGCCGAAATCCAAAAAATAAACGACTATTGAACTTTAGGCGACTAAAATATTTCGTCGCTGGAACATACATTTGGCGACAAACACTGTTTGGTCAGCAAAAATTCAAATATTATGTAACTGTTGGCGACCAAACTATTTAGTCACCGAAAGGCATGAATTAGCGACAAATGTTTTGTATGGTTTGAAACTAGTACAGTTTAAAATAAGCTCCAAGAGCTTTGTATGAAAAGTTGAGCAAGTTTTTGATTGGTAATGATTTTACAAGAGAAAAATTGATACAATTCTTTTCATAAAATCCAAAGATGATGGTATGCATGTAGTTCAAATTCATTATTTTTGTATTGTTCTTTAAGTTTTTATTTTTCTAAATTCTTTTTATTAAGCCATGATGGATGATATTATCTTTGGATCTACTAACGAGGAGTGGTGCAAGGATTTTCAAAGTGTATTAACAATCAAAATATGGTAGAAACTTGCTAAAAGGATCCAGAATGGATTATCCAAACCAATGGAGATACTAATCTATAACTAAGCTTGACAATGATGAGAATGGTAAGCCAATCAATGAAAAAAAATATCGAGATTGTTAGAGTTATATACTAAAAATCATTATTTTAGTTTTAATATTTAATTTTATTTATTAATAAAATTATTATTTTTTATTTTATGAGAATTCTAATGAGCAATGCATGCATTTCAATATTTATTTAATGTTATGCATTGGTGTCTTATATTCTATATAGTATTTAATCTGATGTGTAGAGTTCGGTTTACACACAGAAAATCAGATTAAAAGTTCTTGTAGAATATAAGTTTTTGGTTCACAATTTTAGATGGAATTGGACAAACCACCGGTATGACTGTAACACAATATTTTAGTAGATCTGTCTCAATTACGGGAAACGGTAATTATTTCGACAATTGTTCTAACTCATTGTGCTAGTACACTTTGTGTGTATTAAACATGACTAAATTAGGGTAATTAATTTTATACTGACTATATAATTATTAATTCACACGTCATGGTTATTATGAGTGTTAATGCTCTTAATCTCGAAATAATTATTATTCACGTATATTTAAAACTCATTGTTTTGATTCATTAGAGGGTGCGATCTTTTACGGGTCAATAATCCCGATGAGTTCGATAACGAATGCTAGTTAATTACTGACAGAATTCACGTCCCGAATAATCAGTATTGACGATACCTCTTTAAGAAAACTTATAAGTTTTAACCGAGCTTAACCCTGCAAGTGGATTTTATAATTCGGCAGTCAAATAAGTTAAGCGGAAGGTCTTAATAAATTTTCGAAGAGGCCGATTAAATATAATTGTCAGTAATTTAATTTAATCGGAGAGTATCTGTAATCTTAACGTGTAGATAATAAATAAGCATGTAATAATTGGAGTTCGAATACTACGATTTTGAAAATAAGGTTGGGAGTGCAATTACAATTCTTTAGTAAAATAAATTATAATTTATGTTTTTATAAAATTACTTCTAGGTTGAGGTAAGATTTCATAATTGCATTAGAAATTTATGTCTTATTTACTCTATAGGTCCATGTTGTAGCCTATTTTTATGCGGTTATAAAACCTAGTCGTTAATTAATCAATATCAATTTTAGCATTTTCACATCTTCTGAATCCAAAGAACAGGTAACTAGACAGGTTTTAAAGATCACAACAAATTAAAGCCCACACTTTATTCGTGTTTTAGAATTCAAAAATACAACATAAGGCTTGTGTTGAAAATTTGACTAAAAGTCAAAAACCGCTGCAGATTGTTAACTAAAAATTGTTGCAACAACCGCAATCATTCAACCAAATTTCGAAAGGTATAATCCTAAAACTAGCTTTGCGAGTATTATCATGTTTTTTATTTGATTGTTCGATATCAAAAGTTTTAATCTGAAGCCATCTTCGGCATTTGCCCATCTGGATAATTTTTAACTAAAATCATAGATATAATCTTAGGATCTTGGTAATTTGTCCCAACAATTAGTATCTAAGCCGTCTTTGATTATGTATTATTGAATCATGGGTTCGAGTAGACTTAGAATGAGCTCACTCTATTTTGGAGGCAATTAAATCCCGACTTTTAATTGTCAATATATTTGCATGTTTAATTGCATAAAGTTTATTAATTATTTTTTTTTTTTTATCCACGAGGGTTGATCGTGATAAATTGATTGTGATCTCCTCGGAGGTATAGGATCAATGTAAAATAATTGTTTTTCAATTCGAAGTTCTTTTTTTAAGTTTTTATGTAATTGAAAATTCAAAAGAACGAAGAACAATTGAAGACAATCGAAATAAAGCCACAGAAAGCCTCAGCCGAATGATCACGATGAAATGTTCATCATGGAATGTTTAGCATGAATAAAGCCCAAAAGAAAATTCCATTTGGTTCAAACATCCATTAGGCGCTAAATATAATAATGCATGATTCATGAATGGACTTAGAGATTAGGCACCTATCATTTATCATAAAGGATGAATTCTTGGAATGCTTAGTGATGATTTATGCTTGATTATTTAGTCTACACGTGGCTTTAGCAATTCATAATGCATGAATTAAGATTGAAGTTGCAGCATGTAATTCAGTGAGAAATAAGCATTCAAAGCCAAGCGTCCAAACAATAAGTGGCGAGAGCGTGCATAGACAGCGCGCTGTTCATGGCGCGCGTGGGTTTTATATTTGATTGTTCGATATCAAAAGTTTTAATCTGCTGGAGCCAGTTTCGGCGTTTGCCCGTCCGGATAATTCTTGACTAAGATTATAAGCATAATCTTAATAATCTTGACAGTTTGCCCCAACAGAGATGTGGTCGGCTCTTTACTTTGCTTAATTGTAAGTAGACCTAGTATTATGTTTAGTGTTTATAGTTGTGCTACATTTCAATCTTGTTTCAAAGAATCACATGTTACATCAATTAAACACATCTTTAGATATCCTCTAGGAACACAAGATCTAGGATTGTTCTATCATAGAGGAATAACCTTTTAGCTTATTGGCTATACAGATATCTTGTGTGCGTAGATATCTTCTAGGCACACAAGATTTAGAATTATTCTCTTTTAGAGGAAAAACCTTTTAGCTTATTGGCTATAAAAATATGGACTTTATTAGATGTAAGGTTGATTGAAAGAGTACTAGTGGGACTTGTCAATTCTTAGAGCACTCACTTATATCATGTTTTATCTAGAACCAAATCTCAATAGCTCTTGTCAACTATGAAGGCTGAGTATATTGTCATAACAAGTTATGCACAAATTTTATTGATGAAACATCAATTTTAAAAGAGTTTGATTTTATGTTTGATTATATTCTTATTAAATGTGATAACACAAGTGCTATCAACTTGACATGAAATCCCATCCAACACGCTAGGACTAGGTACATTGAGATCAGATATCACTTTATTAAAGATCACATTCAAAAATAAAAATATTGTGTTAGAATATGTTAATACAGATCTTCAATTGGCAGATATCATTACGAAACCTCTCAATGAAGAACGATTTTATTTTATTAGAAGAGAACAAAATGATGCCTATATGTGTTATTCATTTTAGACTTGGTTTAAATACAATGAAATACACTTGAACTATTTTAATATGAAAAGTGTCGACTCTCCTCTAAAAAATGTCAACAACTTCTCTTTTATTAAGGCTTCTCGAAAAAGTGTTGACGCACCCTATGGAAGTGTCAACACCTTGAATTTACTATAGCCTTCTATTAAAAAAGTGTCAACACTCTTTTGAAAGTGTCAACACCTTCGCTTTTGTTGAACTCTCTGCTGAAAGTGTCACCACACAATCTAAGCTATCGACACCAAGACTCAGGTAATATCAAATGATGGCCCTCCTTTTTTTTCACTTCACGAGAAATTTCCCTTCAAACTTCAAATCGTTCTTGTACATTGGTGCGACTCTTCATCTCTCTCTCTCTCTCTCTCTCTCTCTCTCTCTCTTAAAATCTTAATTCTCTTAAAATTTTTGCTTTAATCTATCTCACTTTTAATCTTCCATTTTCCCACCGAAGACCCTAAAATCTCTCATCTCAGCTCTACCAGGGTAGTATACTAAAAATCATATTCTGAATTTTGGTATTTAATTTTATTTATTAATAAAATTATTTTTTCTATTTTATAAGAATTTTTATGAGAAAATATATTTATTTTATTATTTATTTAATAATTGTGCATGCATGTCTTTTATTCTACATAACATTTAATCTGGTGTGTAGAGTTTGGTTTACACAAAGAAGACTAAGTTATCAGTTCTTGTAGAATATAAGTTTTTGGTTCACAATCTTAGATAGATTTGGATACACCATCGGTACGACTATAGAACAATATTTTAGTAGATCTGTTTTGATTACAAAGAATGTTAATTATTTCAACAATTGTTTTAACTCATTGTGCTAGTGCACTTTGTGTGTATTGGACAGGACTGCATTGGGATAATTAATTTTATACTTACTAAATAAATTAATTCACACCATATGGTTATTATGAGTACTTATGCTTTTAATCTCGAAATAATTATTATACACGTATATTTAATGTTCGTTATTTTAATTAATTAAAGGGTGTGATCTTTTATAGGTCAACAATCCCAGTGAGTTGAATAACGGTCTTACTTATATATTGAATATTAATTATTGATGAAATTCACGTCATGTGATTGGGATTGATGATACCCTTTTAAATCATGCATGTGAATTTTATAATATAGCATATCGAATAAGTTAAGCGAAAGGTTTTAAGAATTTTTTTAAGAAATTGATTAAATAAAAATGTCAGTAATTTAATTTAATTGGCAGGTGTCTGTAATCTTAACGTGGAAGAGAATAAATGAGTATTTAATAAAAAGGAGCTCGAATAATTCGATTCTAAGAATAAGACTGCGAGTGCAATTCTAATTCTTTAGTGGAATAAATTATAATTTATATTTTTATGAAATTACTTCTGGGTTGAGATAGGATTTTATAATTACATTAGGAGCTCATGTCCTATTTATTTTACAGGTCCTTGTTGTAACTTATATAAACTCTATTATAAACCCTGACCACTACAATTCTTTTATTCAGTCTAAAAGATTAAGGTTTTCACATCTTTCGTGAAAGCCTAAGTGTAACCAATTAGGGTTTGAAAAACACGAAGAGCAAAGCCCACACTTTAATCATGTTTTTGGCGTTCGGGAATATAACAAAGGGCTTGATTTGAGAAAGATTTCCAATCAATAACTGTGTTGATCTAAAGATTAAAGTTTGTTGCTAAAAGCGAAATTAGAGAGATTTCGAAGATATAATTCTTTTTTATCTTTGAGAGTTATACCGGATTATTATTTTGATTGTTTGATATCAAAAAATTTTAATCTGAAGTGGCACTTGCCTATTCGGATTTTTTGATATGATTCATATACATTATTACTGGATCTTGGTTTTCGAGCCTAATATGCTCATCTTGGTGTTGAATAGGGTTTATCATCATCAAAAAAGGGAAAGATGTTAGACCCAATGTTCTATATATGAATGATTTTGATGATAACAATGATTTTCTCAAATGGTAATTTCACACTAAAATTGTTCCACCCTTTTTGGTGCTTATTTCCTTCTTGAAAATTCAATAAAAATCAGGTTTCCTTTTCAAAATGAAGTGTTCATAATAGTTAGAATCTCTAGTTGGCTAAATCAAAAGTGTTGACACTAATTGTTGAAGTGTCTAACACCTTTTTTTCAGCACACAACACGTTTTGATTAGATTGGCCAAATTGTTGATGCCTTTCTTCTAAGGGTCGACACTTTTTAATAGCACATTTTAATTTTCTTTCAGAAAAGACCAAGTGTCGACACCTAAGATAGAAGTGTTGACACCTTTTCAGATAGTGTCAACACCTTATGCACAGATTTTAAATTTTGTGTTGGAGGGGTTTTCAATGGTAAATTCGTGGCATTTATTGCCTCCACTTACTTCCAAAGGACACTATTCATTTAAGGGCTTATATAAAGATAAATGCTTTAGATTTGAAGACCAAAACACTCATTCAAAACACTCTATCATAACATTCAACTTTCATCTCTCTCGAGCCCTAGAAAATTTATTATCATGTACTTCATTGTTCTTAATTACTCAAAATGGTGATTGTGAGTTAATACTCTTAGTTCTTAAATTTTCATTCTCCCTTGCAAGAAGAGTGCGTTGCCCTTACATTAATTGAGAGTGTGAGATACACTCCGGTGACAACAAAAAGAAGACAAAAACAGGGGAGAATTTGAAAGATTCTTCATTTGGGTTTTAACGTAAAAGTTCGGATGCACTCATGAAGCATTCAATTGTAAAGCTATTTGAAAAATAGTGAAAAATTTAAAGGAGGATCTTGTGGAGTGGATGCAAATTTATGTAGAAACCGAACCACTATAAATTTTGAGTTTGCTTCTCTCTTCTCTCTCTAGATTCCCTATTTCTTGATAACTTTATCATATCTTTCATTTCTTGTCTTTTATTTCTTGATAAATCATGACTAATCATTTTTCTTTGAAAAATGAGAAATTAGTTTTAAAACCCAATTGACCCCCACTCTTGGATTGCCTACTTGGGTTAGACGAAGCTAAGACGAGATGATAGATGAGAAAGGGTTAGATGGGGTTTGGTCATTTTCGATGAAATTGATATTATATGGCGAAACGACATGGTATGGCAATAGGTTAGTGGTTATATTAGGCTCTGGAACTATTGGTGGGCAATCTATTTATAGTTAATTAAGTTTTGGAGTTTGTAACGCAACCAGATGCAATTATCAGTAGGATGTCCATGGCTTTAGTGGAAGGCGCGTTATTGTGATGAATTATAATTTGGTGGCAAAGGATTTGGCGGGAGGGATGCTTTAAGTGGCACTAGATGGTCTGCCTTTATAAGTTGGTTAAGGGCTTTGACAAGAGACAATCCTCTCAAATTAGTGAACTCTCTATTCGACCTTAAACGAGAGTTTTGTAAGTTAGAAGTCTATGCCATTAACATCTCCCAATTTGTCGTTGTTAGTCTGAGGGTTATTTTTGTTATACCTCCTTGGTTTCACACTATTTTCTCATTTTTCTAGTATCTCAACTTTCTTAGAGTCTTCAACTTAGTTTTTAACACGAAGTAACTACTCAAAAGTCGAGATTGGCGTTGCAATGAGGTGCTTGACATAGTGCGGTTGTAGATTATTGACTATCATTCTAACTTAATCCTTTTTAATGACTTAATTTGTCATAACTAGAGCGTTGGCTATCCATTTTTTCAAGAACTCCTCGAATGTGTCCCTAGACTCTTAGCATGTGGTTTCCTCTCTCTTGTAATGGCGCAATTAGATATTACAGGAGTACTAATCCACAAAGGCATTAGCTATGTCCTTCCATGTCCGAGTCTTAGCAGGGTCTAAAGTCAAGAACCATCGGAGGGCGGCTTTGATGAGCGTCCTTTCGAACAATTGGGCTAATAACTTGTTATAAATGCACATAGGCCTAAGAGCGCCCATATACATCCTCAAGAGTGTCTTAGGGTCTTCAGTCCCATCAAACCTGTCAAGATCAAGCATCTTAAACTTTTTAGCCAACCTAGCCTTTGGGAACAAACACAGGCCTTCGATGTGAAACATATAGTCCTCAGTACTCTTGGTCTTTTAAAGCACAGTTTCCATCTTGCCAAACTTTGTTTTCACGGTTTGGTTTTTAGGGGTAGCAACAGAAGATCAAAGCAAGTTAGATTTGCAGCCTTCTACTTAATCTTCCATGATCATATAAGCATTGTATGTTAAAGAAGCTACTTATCTAGACATTCATATGTATAAAGTACCATAGTATCAGTGGGAATACGTACGTAAGCCACTCCATCTAGGACTGTAAGATTGCCCACTCAAAAAGGGAGTTAACCTTCTCGGTGGAAAATATATAATCTAGTCAGAACCTGAGCTCCTTTGGATGCATTTTTTCATGTAAAAAGGGAATAAAATAAGCACAAAGATAGGGGTTAAGTAAAGCACCTTGTCACAACCACCGCTCTAAGATGGGACCAGCGAGAGGTTTCGTGTACATGGTGGACACCCGACTATTGTGCCAACTCCGGTAATGGTCTAAGTGTTCCAGGACTCGATATCCCGCACTCCCAACACGGGTCAATATCGAGAACCTTCATGTTACACCCCGAACTCCGGGCCACGTGAAACACCCATAAACAAACAACCACAACACCTAGCCTGATAATACACTCTAAAAATAAACATACATGCATTGTATATAATCGCTAAACGGTATACATTACACGGTTCTAACACCGGAAAAACATATTACAACATACATGTAACAAAAAGAATAAAAGGGAAGACTACAACTCTTCCACCTCCCCAGCAACTCCAGATCAACCTGTGTGACCGGTACTTAAAAATATTTTATCCCACACCGTGAGCCAAGGCTCAGCAGAAACTAGACAAGTATGCAATATAAACAAAACATGCTAGGAAATCAACGTGTAGGTTTAGACTCTCTTTCAAGCCTTAAAAACAATTTCACATGCAAGGGAAAGCAAGGATACAAATCATGTTTTGACTCACTCACAGGAGCCTTAAAAATAGTTGAAAAGGTTTTTAGATCGCGATTCACACGACACTTAAAACAATTTAAAAACTGGTCTATCCGTCTTATAATGCAGTACATGCAAGCCATGAACCTTTTCGGACTTTCACCGATAGACTGCAGCCCCCATCAATGCACCTTTACGGACTTCAACCGAAGGACCTCAGCCCTACTATGCACCTTTACGGACTTTAACCGAAGGACCTCAACCCTACCCGATACACCTTTACGGACTTTCACCGAGGGACCACAACCCTATCGAATGCACCGTCAGCCAGAGCTAACATTCACAGAACCACGTGTTCTACTATCTATCCCATACACCTATGCATAACCTAGTTAGGATTTAAATGCATGAAACCATGTATTATCACTACGTTCACATAACTACGTCACGTACTACACGCGCGACTCACATTAACTTGCACCCATGCAACATGCACTACATGCATTTGTTCCTCAGATTCCACATCCACATGCCTATAAAACTCAGGGTTCTAAAGCATAAATCACGTTACACATAACACCATCGAAAGCCATGTAAATCACATTACATAATCCATGCATGAATAAACTACAGTTATAACATGCATAAGCCCTTTATAAAAGCACATAGCCACATATAACAACCAAACCTAGCCCGAAGGCCAACTAAAACCCTAAGTCCTCATGGTTTCACAACCCAAGACCCTTTCCCAAAAGGAACCACGAGCCCAAACACTCAATGCATAACAAACAACCACATCTCAATAACGCATCATCCCCGAGGATGGCATCAACATGAACACCTAAGGTCACCACACGACCCCTAAAACCACAACACAACCAACCGAACCCCCAAAGGAATCCACAAGTATTTGAATCAATTAATTTTCATAAATCAATCAATTGAATACCATAGGACACCAATCGGAAATCGAAACCCAACCATCAAACAACAAAACACCAACAAACTCCCAAGATCCTAACACGACCAAAACAGACTCACACACACTCACGACACCCACACACGTCCAACACAAGCCCACGACACCCCAAGAAACAAGAAACTTGGTCAAAAGGGCTCACAAGAATGAAAAATAACATTTTCCCGAACATTTGGCCAAAAACGGGTGAAAAATGTTTTGAAAAAACTTGACACACCCTCACTATTTTCGTTATAACTTTTTCTACAAAAAATAAGTTTAAGGTGAGAGAGGTGCTATTGGAAAGAGCACTTCCGGGGCTTCAATTTGAGTACAAAAGTGATCTAATTCCGAGTCCGAACAAGGGAAATATGATCAAAACAAAACGGATCTACGCCGCAGCCAGACTGCTCGCGCGCGACACGGTGCTCTAGCGCCGCAACCAGCGCCCCAACTAGCCCACGCCCCTGTTTTGATTTATTTTTTGTTCTAAACCCCAAAACATGTATAAACCCTAAAACAAAGCCTTTAAACACCAGATATGATGCCCACATGCATACTCTAGCCCAAGATTACCATAAGGCTTCAAAAGAAACCATCACAACTCAATTCTATCCACCGAAAACAATGAAAAACATATTTTAAACCCAAAAACCTATTTTTATGCAAAGTCAGATCGACAACAATTCGATCGGTAAAAATACACCCGATTACACGTAGTACCTTATAAAACATACAGGTCTAGAATCCTATCTCGGTGAGTTCAAAACTTGACGTCTCGATCCACGTGCAAAATCGAGCTTCGTCGGAATAAAATTCTGGCCGGATGGTTGCGTAGCCCACCGTTCCAATAACAAGAATTGACAGTCTGGTCGTCGAAAACCGAACCCCAGGCCCCCGAGAAGTTAGAGAGAAGGCAAAGAGAAAATGGAGGAAACTTAGGAGTTAAGTTTTGAAAATATTTAACTCCAGATATTTATAGGCCTTCAAAATAATTTTTTTTTAAAAATTTTTGAAATTTGCACCACAACGTCCCACGACCCTGGAAACCTACCTCGCATGCATATCTAAGCCCATTCATGCATCAAAAGAAATAAAAAATTGCTCAAACGAAAACACGTAACGCGCGTCCGGAAACGCCGAAAAAATAAAACGGGTTAGGGTCTCACAACTCTACCCCCCTTAAAGGAATTTTGCCCCCGAAATTTAACTCAAGGTCAAAACAACAAACAGTCGATCGCTGTCAACACAAGCATACGAGATGGTCAGCCAAACCATTCTTAGGATATATAGTCAAACAAGGTCAGGCATCTTAGACAATGGCCAACTATCTCAAGACACGGGATCCATAACCCACCCCAACCTCACAATCACACCAACTATTGCCTCCACACAGCACACCATCCACAAAGTCCATTGCCAACGCCCCAACAGATGCAACAAAAGAACTGGCCCAAAGTCTGTCAACTCAGAAAGGTACCTCGGTGTAATGGAGAAAGATCTGCATCTGTATCATCATGCGCGGCCGGTACCCTCAAAGAACCAGGAGCTACAAGTGAATACACTCGGGGCAATACCGCTCTATCCTGTCTACCACTCGGCACGGTCGGCTGTCGTACTGACTGAACTGAAGCACCCCCACCTGTCGTCGTTTGGGAAGTCTGAACCACTGGATGCTGCTGTCGGCTCTGCACATACGAATCCTCTGGCGTGCCCACTACACTCGGTGCACTCGCCCTCTGGGGACAGTTCCTGCGAACATGTCCAGGCTGGCCACATCCATGGCAAATCTATGACTCTCTCCCCTGCGACTGAATCCAAGAACCTTGAGACTGCCTCGGTTGCGGGCACTCTGACACACGATGCCCTGGCTGCCTACACTGATAACAAATCAACTCCCTCCCCTCCGGCCTCCCAAATGAAGCCACTGATGGTGCTGGTGCAGAGAACTGCTATGGTAACCCAGATGGATGAAAACTAGGACCAGAGGACTTCTGCCTCTTGCTGGAATGTCCACCAGTCTGTACCTCGGTCCCACCCTGCGATGTCCTGGCTTCCCTGGAAGCTCGAATCTCAGTCATGGTATTATCCACCCTCGCTACTACCTCCACCAGCTCTGTGAACACACGAAGTCCCAATGCAACCAGACGCTCCCTGATAGCCGGCCTCAAACCCTGTTCGAACCTCATGGAACGTAGCTCATCTGTGCTCACCAACTCTGGAGCAAATCGGGACAAGCTCGTAAACCTGGCCTCATACTGCATGATGTTCATGGCCCCCTATGTAAGAGTGTAGAACTCCTCCCTGTACAAATCCCTCTGCGAAGCCAGGAAGTATTTCTCCAGAAATACTCCTGTAAAAACTGCCCAAGTGACTCCCACAGTCGTCCTGGCATATCTATACCACTGATGAGCAGTGCCTCTCAACTGAAAGGTGGCAAATGAAACCCGCAACTCATCCTCCACAATCTGTAATGTGTCGAGGATCCACGTCACCAGCTCCAACCACTCCGTCACCACAATAGGGTCTGGATCTCTGGCAAAGATAGGTGGATCCATGCGCTTGAACTCCCGCATCGCTACAGTGGCTCTTGCCTCAGGCACCCCCCCTCTCTCTCTAACAACCTCACCTCTAACGATCTCAACTAACTGGCCAATGGAACCCACCAGCGCTCGCACCAACTCTACCATGCCAATAGGTCCTTGGGGAGCATTTGCACCCCCAGCATCAGGGATAGGAACATTCCCTTGGCCAACAGCACGACCACGGCCTCGTCTCGCAGACATCACATTTATATGAAAGAAGACATCATATAAGATGCGGCACACAGCATGAACATAAACGTTAAGCATAGAAACATGCTAACACATAGCCACGTAGGTTCATGCTAAACAAGCCCCACATACCGAGGAGAACTGATAAGAATGACGCATCAATCTGGATAACCTACTCAGATTCCCTGCTAGAAATAACATCAGCTAAACGCGTTTCTAACTTAGCTCCCAAGTGTGTTAATCCAAACGCCCAAAGGCAGGACTAATCAATCTCACAGTTCAACCCCCATGCTTACATATACACATCTTTCATATAGCTAACATGCTAACACGTTCATGCTATCAAGCATCTAAACACATGTAGTCAAGCACACGCAATCAACCTCACACGGGAACGCACCATCTTCCCACAGCTCTTAGGTATTCGAACCCAAAGCCCTGATACCAAGTTGTCACACCCCGAACTCTGAGCCACGTGAAACACCCATAAACGAACAACCACAACACCCAGCCCAAGAATACACTCTCAAAATAAACATATATGCATTGTTTATATTCACCAAACGGCATACATTACACAGTTCCAACACCGAAAAAGCATGTTACAACATACATATAACAGAGAGAACAAAAAGGAAGACTACAGCTCATCCACCTCCCAAGCAACTCCAGATCAATCTGAGTGACCGGTACCTAAAAATATTTTATCCCACATCGTGAGCCAAGACTCAGCAGAAACTAAACAAGCATGCAATATAAACAAAACATGCTAGGAAATCAAAGTGCAAGTTTAGACTCTCTTTCAAGCCTTAAAAATAATTTCACATGCAAGGGAAAGCAAGGATACAAACCATGTTTTGACTCACTCACAAGAGCCTTGAAAACAGTTGAAAAAGGTTTCTAGATCGCGATTCACACGACTCTTAAAACAATTTGAAAACTGGTCTATCCGTCCCATAATGCAGTACATGCAATCCATGAACATTCTCGGACTTTCACCGATGGACCGAAGCCCCCGTCAATGCACCTTTACGGACTTCAACCGAAGGATCTTAGCCCTACCATGCACCTTTACGGACTTTAACCGAAGGACCTCAGCCCTACCCGATACACCTTTACGGACTTTCACCGAGGGACCGCAACCATATCGAATGCACCGCCAGCCAGAGCTAACATTCACATAACAACATGTTCTACTATCTTATCCCATACACCTACGCATAACCTAGTTAAGATTTAAATGCATGACATCATATACAATCACTACGTTTACATAACTACGTCACGTGCTACACACGCGACTCACATAAACCTGCACCCATGCAACATGCACTACATACATTCGTTCCTCAGATTCCACATCCACATGCCTATAAAAGTCAGGGTTTTAAAGCATAAATCATGTTACACATAATGCCATCGAAAGCCATGTAAATCACATTACATAGTCCATGCATGAATAAACTATAGTTATAACATGCATAAGCCCTTTATAAAAGTACATAGCCACATATAACAACCAAACCTAGCCCGAAGGCCAACTAAAACCCAAAGGCCTCACGGTTTCACAACCCAAGACCCTTTCCCGAAAGGAACCACGAGCCCAAATACTCAATGCATAACAAACATCCACATCTCAATAACGCATCATCCCCGAGGATGGCATCAACATGAACACCTGAGGTCACCACACGACCCCTAAAACCACAACATAACCAACCAAACCCCCAAAGGAATCCACAAGCATTTGATTCAATTAATTTTCATAAATCA
Organism: Heliamphora pulchella; assembly: GCA_032270985.1. Lineage (NCBI taxonomy): Eukaryota > Viridiplantae > Streptophyta > Magnoliopsida > Ericales > Sarraceniaceae > Heliamphora > Heliamphora pulchella. Next base: position 17,907 of record JAULJZ010220377.1, read on the forward strand.
ATCAATTGAATACCATAGGACACCAATCGAAAATTGAAACCCAACCACCAAACAACAAAACACCAACAAACTCCCAAGGCCCTAACAGACCAAAACAGACTCACACAGGCTCACGACACCCACACATGTCCAACACAAGCCCATGACACCCAAAGAAACATGAAACTTGGTCAAAAGTGCTCACAAGGATGAAAAATAACCTTTTCTCGAACATTCGGCCAAAAATGGGTGAAAAATGTTTTGAAAAAACTTGACACACCCTCACTATTTTGGTCATAAATTTTTCTACAAAAATAATTTTAAGGTGAGAGAGGTGCTATTGGAAAGTGGAATTCTAGAGCTTCAATTTGAGCACAAAAATGACCAATTTTTGAGTCCGAACAAGGAAGATATGATCAAAACAAAACGACTTTGCACCGCAACCAAACTGCTCGCGCGCGACACGACACTCGAGCACCGCAACCAGCGCCCCAACTAGCCCACGCCCCTATTTTGTTTTATTTTTTGTTTTAAATCCCAAAACATGTATAAACCCTAAAACAAAGCCTTTAAACACCAGATATGATTCCCACATGCATATCATAGCCCAAGATTACCATAAGGCTTCAAAAGAAACCATCACAACTCAATTCTATCCACCGAAAACAATGAAAAATAAATTTTTAAACCCAAAAATCTATTTTTATGCAAAGTCAAATCCACAACAATCCGATCGATAAAAATACACCCGATTACACGTAGCACCCTTATAAAATATACAGGTCTAAAATTCTACCTCGGTGAGTTCAAAATTTGACATCTCGATCCACGTACAAAATCGAGCTTCACCAGAATAAAATTCTGACCAGATGGTTGCGTAGCCCACCTTTCCAATAACAAGAATCGACAGTCTGATCGTCAAAAACTGAACCCCGGGCCCCCGAGAAGTTAGAGAGAAGACAGAGAGAAAATGGAGAAAACTTAGGAGTTAAGTTTTGAAAATATCTTTTGAAAATATCTAACTCTAGATATTTATAGGCCTCCAAAATATCTTTTTTTTGAAAATTTTTGAAATTTGCACCACAACGTCCCACGACCCCGAGAACCTACCCCGCATGCATATCTAAACCCGCATCAAAAGAAATACAAACATGCTCAAATGAAAACACGTAACGTGCGTCTGAAAACACCGAAAAAAGAAAACGGGTCAGGGTCTCACACTTCAGCAAAGATACTTATGGTTTACTGTAATTTGGGCATAGTGATGGTGTGTTTAGGAGATGAACTAACACATAAGATGGCTTCCCCTCGACCAAATGGCACTGCAAAGTTATTAAATGACAGTGTTGAGTTCTCTAGTGCCGATGCGAATGAGTGGTTAAAAAAGGCCTGAAATACATCAAAGAGGAAGTACAATGGTCACCTATTTGTAGCTGGCTTCAAGTCAAAGAAATAAGAAGTCAAACTCCCAAATAACCCTTCTAGAATCTCTCACTCAAACAAGGACTTCCTATATTATACTAACAATAGAGCTAGTAGACATAGGACATGTCGCCCTTTTGGCATTCCTATAGTGGGTGAACTATCAATAACAATTGAAGCTCTTTTATGCATTATTCTAGTCTCCCCAAATTATTAGCTTAAGGTAGGTTGGGCTTGATAGGTTTTGGGTTAATGTTGAGTGGTTGATCGATGGCTTAGTTAAGAGGTATTGGTATATTGAAAGCTTGATTGCGATTAGCTATTTGGTTGGGGTGGGTAGGAGAGTTGGCAGCTTGGGATTCGTAGGGATCAAGTTGGGTATATTGGGCACTTGCCTAACATAATCTGGGTGAGAAAACAATGGATCAATTAGTGCTTGATATGGGAGTTGTGGGTTTGGGAATACTAGATAATTTTGGGTTTGAAGGGTTAATTGATCCACATACATCTATAAGTCTTTGATTATCTTCTACATATCTATCACCATCTTCACTTTATCTTCCATTGTGAGTGTATTCTCGACTATCGAGAACTTTCTTATTTAAAACTTTTTCTAGCCTCCTTATGACTGAATCACACAACTAAGGGACTTGGTTTGATGTATCTTAGAATTCGCCCAATCTAAAAGAACATAAGTCCAACTCAAAACAAGGCTCGTATCATTTGTAGCATCGTGACATATGATGACACTCACATGCGATACACAAGCACACAAACATGCACAACTAGTGTTATTATCCTAACGAAAAGGGTCTAATTGGATCACATTTATGAATTAAAAGGCTGGTAGTCAAATTGGCCATTCCTCATACTAAGGTTTCTATACATGCTATCCATTCCCCAATATGCAAAATTGCTTACTTGTTTTGAAATGTGCACACTTACATCCTCGTGGAATACCTTACAAGTACATGGCCCAAAATGTGGCTACCTTTCAAGAGGCTACTCATCAAGCATAACTAGAGAGGCTTCAAGGTTGATAGGTCGATGCTCCTAATTGTAGTTAAAAGAAAATGTGAATAAGCTTTAAAAATGAATCAATAAGGCTTTGAAGTCTAGCCCTTTAACTAGTCCTAGCGGAGTCCCCAACTGTAGGTATCCCGATTTGAGATGCCAACACAAATCCATAAGCTGGTGAATGATTTTCGCTTATATCTTTTTTATTGCGAATGGATTAATCGAGCAGATGGACCAATCATTTATAGCCTGTGAGACCCTGACCCGTTTTCTTTTTCGATGTTTTCAGACGCGTTGTTTATCGTTTTTGTTATACCATGTTTATATGCGTTTTTATGCATGATCGGGTTTAGATATGCAAGTGGGATTGGTTCCTGGGGGCCATTAGGCATTGTGGTGCGATTATTTCAAAAACAAAAAGATATTTTTAGGTGGAGCCTATAAATAAGATATTTTGTGAGATATTTTCATAAAAACCCTTAGCTTAGAAGCTAAGTTTTTTTTCCTCACACCCAAAGTTCTACCTTCTCTCTAGATTCTCGGGGGCCCGAGACTCGATTTTCGACGATCAGATAGCAAATTCTTAGTCTCCTCGTGGTGGGCTACGCATTCATCCGGACGAAATTTCATTTCGACGAAGTTTATTTTTTTTCACGTGGTTCGAGACGTTAAGTTTTTGACTCATCGAGGTAGGATCCTAGACTCTCATGTCTTATAAGGGTGCTATGTGTAATCGTGTGTGTTTTTACCATTTAAAAAATGCATGAAAAATTGGTTTATAAGTTGGGTTTTGGTTTAAAATCGTTTTGGCTGTTTTTGGTTGGATGGAATCGGGTTTCGAGTGTTTCTCTCGAGGTTTTGTGGTAGTTTTGGGCTTGTGTATGTCCATGGATTGAAAAAGAGGTGTTTGGATGGTTTAATTTGGGGTTGAGAAGCTTTTTTCATAGTTAAGGTTTGCTTTCCGCCGTCGCCCAGTTCCCTGGTTTGAAAAATATGAATCTATTGCTTTTATGTCGACACTTCTGCTGTTGGTGTCGACACCTTTGCCTTCAGTTTGGGTTATCTCTACTGCGGTTGTTTTGTGTCGACACCTTTTCTGTTTGTGTCGACACCTTGGTGTCGACACTTGTTTGGTTGGTGTTAACACTTTTGCTCTCTGCGTGTATTGCCTAAACTCTATGTACTTTTGTGTCGACACCTCTGCGGTTTATGTCGACACCTTCGATGTTGGTGTTGACACCTTTTCTATTTGTGTCGACACCTTCGTTGTTAGTGTGGACACATTTTCTGTTTGTGTCGACACCTTCACTATTTGTGTTGACACCTTTCTTGTTTGTATCGACACTTTCGCTGATTGTGTTTAACTCTTTTCCTTTGGTCGTATTGGGGCTTTGGGGGTTTCTTTTGGCTGTGTTGGGCGTGTGGGGGTTTCTTTTGGTCATGTCATAGCCTTGGGTGTTTGTTTAGGTGTCGTCTTTGGGGTGACGTGCATGGTTAGATACGGGGTGTTGGTGCACGGTTGTGTGCGTGGTGGTTTGTGCATTGTTGGGTGCGGGGTGTGTTTAGACCCGTGGTTTTTTTTTAGAAAAATGTGTTGGTTTTTGAAACCGGGGTCTTATGGGTTTGGTGTTGATCTTCGGGTTAGGCTTGGTTTTGTGGGTGGTTGGTTGTCCATGTGAGTGGACGTCGGGCTACGTGGCGGGTGGCATCAAGATGTGTAGTTATACATGGTTTTATGCATTTATAACTCTAGTTTATTTATGTATGAATTATGTAGATGAATTACATGGATTTGATGTCGTTGCATGTAGCATAGTTTTATGCCTTAAAACTCAAAGTTTTATAGGCATGTATATGTGGGACCTGTAGAGCGGATGCATGTGGTGCATGTTGGATGGGTTGCAAGTGTAGCATGAGTCGCGTGCGTAGCATGTGACGTGATTTGTGAAACGTAATGTTTGTACGAGATTTTATGCATTAAAAACCTGGTTTATTTATGCATATATGTATGGAATGTGATAGATGAACATATGGTTTTATGAATGTTAGCTCTGGTTAACAAGGTGCGTTCGTTGGGGCTGAGGTCCTTCGAGGAGGGCCCAAGAAGGTGCGTTCGTTGGGGCTGAGGTCCTTCAGGGAGAGCCCGAGAAGGTGCGTTCGTTGAGGCTGAGGTCCCTCGGCGAGAGGCCAAAAAGATGCATCAGTCGGGGGCTGTGGTGCCTCGGTGAAAGCCCGAGAAGGTACATAAATTACATGTAATGCATTATGGGACGGATAAAACTAATTTCAAATTATTTTTACGACCCGTGTGAGTCATGAAATAAAAATCATTTTCAAACGGTTTTCACGGATCTTGTGAGTCAAAAAATAGTTCTTATCCTCGCTTTTCCGTTGCTCGTGAAAATTATTTTAAAGGCTTGAAAAAGAGTCAAAAATTGCACCTCGTTTTTCGAGTATGTTTACCTTATATTTTATATTTTGTCTAGTTTCTGCTGAGCTCTAGCTCACGGTGTGGGATTTGAAATGTTTTTCAGGTACCGATCGTGTGGGTTGACTCGGGTTTGCCGGTTGAGGCGGAAGACCTGTAGTCTTTCTTTTTGTTCTTTTGATCATGTATGTTTACATGTTTTTCAGTGTTGGAACCGTGTAATGTAAGCCTTTTGGTGGTTATATTTAATGTATGATGTTTTGATCTGAGAGTGAATATCAAGTTGTGTGTTATATGGTTGTTTATGGGTGTTTCACGTGACCCAGAGTTTGGGGCGTGACATAGCCAAACAGCCTCCATCAATTACAAAGGTGGCAATAAATTATGAAATGAGGTCCAAAGAAAAAATGAAGTCCAATGAAAAGAAATTGTCCCTTGGTTTTAAGGTTCAAGAACCTGTGTAATGATTCCGTGGATAATTCTTAATCCTTTCATCACCGAAGAATGGATTTGTGGGCTAAGGTATCAAGTGAGAAGATATTAGGAATCCACCCAGTCTGACCACATGGTTAGCCTCTCTCTCCCTAACACCATCGGTTTACATATATAAGCCTATATACCTGACTAATATATGAATAACATGCAAAGTAATTAGGTAGGCTTATGTTTTCAAATATTTTCATCTTGAATAGAAATTTAAAAGGGTCGTGACCATACAATCGTTCCAAGCTTGTAAAAAGAAAAAAAACAACATACTAACCTATGAACTGGATCCTAAAGATTTATAACCACTCATCCCCAACACTTTTCAGAATGACTCGCTACAATCTCTAAGTTTCAATTCTCATATACATTTCTACAAGCAATCAAAGAAGAAAAACAAGTTCCTATCCTAGGTTTAACCAGAATAGTGCTCGAGTGTGAGTTAAGTTTGTTCAAAAGCGGATAGGTTTTCCTAACCTAACATGCAAACTTTAACTAGAAAAAAAAATGAAATTCGAAATTTTATAGAAAAATAGATTTTCAAGGTTTAAAGCTTAAACATGCTCGTCTACAAGTCATCTACTAAGACCCAGAAGAATTTATAAACTAATTAAACATTAATATAAAACATGCTTAAAATAATAAAAATAACTAAAAGAAAAGAAAAGTTACCATGACCCGTAGATCATCGATTAGCCCTCAACTATGCCTATTGGACAACAAACTTGAACTTGAACATAAACAACTCCTTTCGAACAACTCGACACTCTAATGCCCAAAAAAGGGCATAAAAAAACTAAAAGTTCTAAGTGTTGGGGCAAAGTGCCAAAATCCTAAGATTATGTCAATCATTTTAGTTAAAAAAATTTCGAACGGGAAAACGCCGAAACAGGCTCTAAATTAAAACTTTTGAGATCGAACAATCAAAATAAAATTCAGTAATACTCCCAAAGTTAGTTTTAGGATTATACTTTTCAAAATATGGTTAGATGATTTCAGTTGCTACAATAATTTTCAGTCAACGATCCGCCGCGATTTTTGACTTCTAGTCAAATCTTCAACACAAGCCTTCTACTGTATTCCCGAATACTAAACACGAACATATGTGGGATACGATCTATCGTGTTCTTTAAAACCTTTTTGATTAGGCTTAGGATTCTCAAAGAATGTGGAAACCCCAGCCTCCTAATCATTGATTAAATAATATAAATTACGGCATCAGATTTTATAACAGCATATAAGTAGGCTATAGTAGAAACCTGTAGAGTAAATATGACTTCAACTCCCAATGTAATCATGAAAATTCACCTCAACTCAGAAGTAATTTCATAAAAATATTAATTATAATTCATTCCACTAAAGAATTATAATTGTACTCCCAGCCATATTCTCAAAATCGAATATTCGAGCTCCTATTATTCAATACTTATTTATTCTCTCCACGTTAAGATTCTCGACACCCTTCGATTAAATTAAATTACTGACAACTATATTTAATCGATTTCTTAAATAAATTCCTTAAGACCTTCCACGTAACTTATTTGACTACCGGATAATTAAATTCACCTGTAGAGTTTGGCTTGGTCAAAATTTATAAACTTCCTTAAGGCGGTATTGTCAATCTTGATCATTCGGGATGTGGATTCCGTCAATAATTAATATTCACCATATAATTAATATCGTTATCCAACTCACTGGAATTATTGATTCATAAAAGATCGCACCCTTTAATGAATTAAAATAACGAATATTAAATATATGTAAATAATTAATTATTTCAGGAATAAGAGCATAAGCACTCATAATAACCATAGGGTGTGAATTAATTTATATAGTCAGTATAAAATTAATTATCGCAATATTGTCTTATTCAATACGCACAAAGTGTACTAACACAGCGAGTTAGAATAATAGATGACGCAATTATTTATTCCCCATAACCAAAACAAATCTATTAAGATTCTGTGCTATAGTCGTTCCGATAATTTATCCAATTCCATCTAAACTGTGAACCACAAAAAACTTATATATTCTACAAGAACCTTTAATTTGATGTTCCGTGTGCAAGCCGAACTCTACACACTAGATTAAATACTATGTAGAATAAAAGATATCTATGCATAACATTAAATAAATAATAAAACTACATGCATTACTCATTAAAATTCTCATAAAATAGAAAAATTAATTTTATTAAAAATAAAATTAAATACTAAAATAAAAAACCATGATTTTTAGTATACAATCCTAATAATCTCCCACTTATACTTAAACTCATGCTGCCATACATCTGACTCACATGCCCTCTACATGATTATTAAAAGTCTTAGCTGGTAAGCTCTTTGTAAAAATATCTACAAGTTGTCTCCTAGTGCAATCTTGGCTAAGGCCATATTACCTCTCTGTACGATCTCTCGTATCAGGTGATATTTACTTTTGATGTGTTCCACCTCCAAGGTAACACATATCTCAAGGTAAATTTTTGAGAATTCTTATTTGACTAAAAATTCGAATCTGTGTACCCCAAAAATACTAGACCATCTGCCTCGTAAATTAGCATATAATCCTTAGTCCTTTTCAGGTACTTGATTATATATTTTACCGTTGTCCAATACTCCTGCCCTAGATTATACTAATATCTGCTAACCATGCCAACGAAAAATAGATGTCGAGTCTAGTGCAAAACATAGCATACGTGAGACTTTCTACTCCCAACGTATAAAGAACCACCTTCATCTTTTCTATCTCATCAGGTGTCATAGAACACTGATCATTCGATAGGATAATTCCATCCCTAAAAGGAAAAACCCTTTTGTAGAATCCCGTATGCTAAAATGAGTAAGGACTGTATCGATATAAGTGGCTTGTGATAAGCCCAACATCCTTTAATTTCAATCTCGCACAAGCTTGATCCCAATGATGTGACTTGCTTCTCCCAAGTCTTTCATATGGAATTGGCTGAATAATATTACCTTCACCAAAGATAACACTCCTACATCATTTCTGATGATCAAGATATCATCCACGTAAAGTACTAGAAACACCACCACACTTTCATCACACTTTTTGTACACACAGAAATCGTTAGAACTTGATCAAAATCATAAGACTTAATGGCTTGATCAAATCGAGTATTCCAAGACCTAGAAGCCTACTTAAGTTGATAAATAAATCTCTTAAACTTACACAACATGTGCTCCTAACCCTTTGCTATGAAATTGTCTGGTTGTACCATATAGATATACTCGTAAAGACTTCCGTTGAGGAAAGCTGTCTTGACATCCACTTGTCAAATTTCGTCATCGAAATGAATCGTAATGAATAAGAGAATCCAAAAAGACTTAAGCATAACTACCGGCAAAAAGGTCTCCTCATAATCGATCCATTCTTTATGAGTAAACCCTTTTGCAACAAGCCTAGCTTTGAAGGTTTTTACCTTCCGATTTACTCATCTCTTCCTCTTGTAGATCTACTTGCATCTGATGGATTTTATCCCTTTGAGTGGTTCTACAAGTTTTTAAACTTAATTAGAGTACATAGAATACATCTCTAAATTCATAGCCCCTTACCATAATTCTGCATCTTTATCTTAGAGTGCTTCATTGTAGTTACAGGGTTTAGTATCTAGTTTTTTTGGGATCCTATCAAAAGAATCTCTCAAGAACATATACCGATCGGGCTGATGAACAAACCTCCCACTACAACGAGGCATTACTTGCATCGTGTACTAGCAGTGACACGCTGTGCTGATTCTAATCCATGTGCACTATTACCCGCATGCTCCTCTAGTTGTGAAATCGACATGTTAATGGTAGCTCCCTAATCTAGTTCAATGGGATATTCATGACACCTCTTTGTGGCGTTTCTACTGTAGTACTAGTATTTCCTCTGAGCTCTTTCAGAACAATTCTACTATTGGACTTGTGGTCTATTATATAATTCTCTTCCATAAATCGGGCATTGGCACTGACAATGACCTTCTATCCTTAGGATTATAAAATAAGCCACCATTCGTTTTCCAGGTATATCAATAAAGAAATAGACTTCCATTCTCAGTTCTAACTTATTTGTGTTCTCCTTCAACATGTGTGCGGGACACCCCCAAAATCGAATATGTCTTAGACTAGGCTTGCGCCTAGTCCACAATTCTGTGGGAGTAGAAGGTATTAACTTAGAAGGTACTAAATTCATAATACAAGCTACTGTTTTTAATGCAAATCCCTAAAATGAATCAGGTAAGTTCGAATAACACATCATTGACCTCACCATCTCCATAAGAGTCTTATTCCTTTTTTTGCTACACTATTATGTTGTGGAGTATCCGGTACAGTCAACTGGGATGTAATCCCATTCCCTGACAAATAATTTCTAAACTCTCCAAAGAAGTACTCACCACCACGGTCAGACCGAAGTGTTTTGATATATTTCTCCAAATGCTTTTTTACTTCTGCTTTAAATTCTTTGAATTTCTCAAAATATTCAGACTTACGGTACATCACATAAACATATCCATACCTTGAATAATCGTCAATAAAAGTGATAAAATACTCAAAACCTCCTCTAGTCTGGATAGTCATAGGTTCATATAAGTCAGAATGAACAAGTTCCAATGGTTCTTTAGCTCTACGGTCTTTTGTCAAAAATGGACTCTTGGTCATTTTACCCTCCAAGCAGAATTCACAGACTAGAAGTGCCTCCACTTCCAATGAACCTAAAGATTCATCTTTAACCAATCTATTTATCCTTTTCAGATTAATATGACCTAAGCGTAAGTGTCAAAGATACATTTGGTTCATTAAACAAGATTCATTTATCTTAAATGGTGAATTAAATGTATTATTCAATTCATTTAGTTGCAGTGTAGGAGAGATTGGAGTAATAACATAAAGATTATTTACCAATATACCAGAACAGATAAATCATTTATTATCCTTCATAATCACAGAGTTATTAAAATAAATCAAATATCCGCCTTTAACCAATTTAGTAACAAAAATTAAATAAAAACAATCTCTCAATATTAAAATTTTATCTCCACTAAAACTAAGAGTGACATTTCACATTGCAACTGCTGCTACCATTGTATTGTTGCTCATGCGCAGATAAATCTCCTTATCACTAAGTTGTCAGGTTTCTTAGAACTCCTGCAATAAATTACAAATATGATTAGTGGCTCTCATATCTATACACCAAATACAGATAGATAACACCACTAAACATGTTTCCACAACTAGTGAACAGAAATTACCTTTGTTGTTCTGCTTGCCAAAGATAAATTAAACATTGCTTAATGTTATGCCTGGTTGGAATGAAAACATCTGCCTTTCAACTTTTTTACACCAGTCTGTGGCTCACTAACTACCTTAAAAATCGTGTTACCATGTTTCTGAACCTTTTTCTTCTTCTTGCCTTTCGGCTTAGAGGAAGAATCCTTTTCAAAAACAAACATATTCCCTAACTTCCTAAGAATACCCTCGGTAGTTAAAATTATATCCATATTCCTTTTCCAGTCAATATAATTAGGACCCGTAAGTTTATTTTCTTTGAGTATAGCCGTAAGTGGATTGAAAGTCATTTTAATCATAATAATCACATAATTAAAATCATTAATTACGATGAGAAAAATTTTAAATTTTATTTTAAAATCGGTTCCCTTTACCATTTTAAAAAAAATTCGCCAGTAACCTGGTACACCTTAAATAGCATGTCTCGATGGGAATAACGTCTACTACTTATAATTTGTCCAGACAGACTAATTTCTATTAATTTTACAATCTAGGCAATAGACCTTACCAAGTAAAATTAAATAGCTAACGTAATTTTGGTCCAATAAATAATAGTAGTGACTCAGATAGAGAAGATACTATTATTTACAGCTAAGTGTATACCATCACTTAATCTCGATTTTGGTCCAATAAATAATAACAATGACTCAGATGGAGAGAAAATTATTATTTACAATTAAGTGTATACTATTACTTAATCCCAAATCAATCGCTTCGCAATGAACCCTTCAGATAAAAAAGTGATTCACACTAACAATTATTCTGAATTATCCCTAAAGAAGGTTTGTACCGGTAATCCTGTAATGAATTATGTCCGATAGAGTGGAAGGCCTTCATGCTAACACACAAAATTAATTACATCACGTACGAATTAGTGATGGAGACCGTGGGATTTATCTGTGAATAAATTCCCTCACCCACTTAAATTTTAAAATATTTTTTGGTGTTATAAAATATATTTAATTAAAATAAATTTATAATTTTTAAAAATCACACGTTACAAAATATCTCTATTTTTAAATTACGTGTTTTTATGTGTAATAAATAAAGTTTTTAAATTCTATTTATTTAAAAATTAAATTTAGATAAAAACTAAGAATTTAATTTTATTTTCCGTTACACATATTTCAAAAAAAAAATAATTTATTAAAATTAAATTCCGTTTAATTAATTCAAGAAATTTGAAATTAACCGTTACGTTTTTCCAAGATATCCGATTTAAAAACAAATCATCTTAAACGTGTTTTAATGTAACAAAAATAAAATTTTCAAATTTTTTTAAAAAAAATTAATTTTAATTAAAGAATATTTTATTTTATTTTTTTGTTACAAAAAAATTAATTTCAAATTAACTATAATTAATTAAAACAAAACATAATAAATAAATTGAAATAAAAATATCCACGCATTTAAATAAATAAATGCATTAAATTTTAGCTTTTATGGCCTATCTAAAACTCTTTAGTCAAAGAGTTTCTATTCATCCAGAAAACCTACAATCCTGTCAAAATTAAAATTCTAATCTTCTTATTCACGTGTATTGATTCAAGGTAATCTCATTCATGTGGATAATTAATTCATATCAGTGTATTCCAAGAATTATAAGCAATCCAAAAACATTACTAATTCCATGGCTTTCAATAATCCACGCTCGTCATCCACCTTGATAATGGCAATCATCCTTTGGTGTTACAGCTTGCTTTTTTTTTATTACACAAAAAAAATTAAAAACTAAAAACTAAAAAATAATTATTTTTACATTGATCTTATGCCTCCGAAGAGTCTACAAACAATTTATTACGATCAATCCTCATAGTTAAAAAAAAATTAATAATCACCATTCAAACCATGCAATCAAACATACGAAATAAATAATGACCATTAATGTCTGTGCATTATGGCCTATCAAAATAGGGTGTCTATAACATGTTTTACAACTGACCTTCTCCTCTTCTAAACTATTGGCTTATGAGCTAGATCAACATTCAATCAATGCGAGATCACTTCTAAGTCGACCCTAGACATCTCATACGGTGTCCAGGTAAAGTCCTTATTTTGAAAAAGGAACTCGATGAGTTTAGCTTCCTCTAGTTTGGTTAACAAGGTGCCGGGAAGAAGAATCTTTTGTCATCCTCGAGATTGATCTATACTTTCTTCAGGTCCTTAACCACTTTTTGCTCTGCACCTCAGTTGTAATCATCAATGTTTGAACTCTCTTTAATTTCAACGGTCGAGACCTTAAAGTGACTATCTTTTCTTTTGATCGCAACAATCAAGCTTTGCCAAGCTACTTGCTAATCTCCCCTAGTCTCAATAATTTCTTTCCCAACCTAGAATTTTAAGGACAGGTGATAGATTGATGGGACTACTTTCATACTATGTATCCAAGTTTAGCCCAGGATTACATTGTATATAGAGGGCTAATCCACCACTAAGAATTGATTTCTATCATTACAATTCCTACCTGAATTGGTACTCTAATCTTCTCCGATGGCCAAATTAGATGTCACGCCCCAACTTTGGGCCACCCAAAACACCCATAAATAACACCCAACCTGATGTTTCACTCTCAAGATAAAAACATATATGCATTAAGTATAGTCGCTAACAGGCATACAGTACATGGTTCCAACACAAAAAAAAACATGTAAAAGATTACATGGTCTAAAATGAAACAAAAATGAAGACTACAGGTCTTCCGCCTCAACCAACTCATCCGGATCAACTTGCGTGATCATATGCACCTGAAAAATATTTTCAAATCCCACACTGTTAGCTAAAACTCAGCAGAAACTAGACAAACATGTAATAAAAAATAAACATGCTGTTGCGAAAAGATATAGATATTTCGACTCACATGAGCCTCAAAAAAATAGTTATATATATATATATATATATATATACTAAAATTCTTCACATGCAATTATCGACTCTAACGAGCCCCACATGCAACACAAGTATGTATCGACTCTCACGAGTCTCGAAAACAATTCTATAAAACCCACAATGATTCATACGCAACACATGCAACTCATACAACGCAACATATACAGCCCACACAACGCAACACATGCCAACACGTGCCACCCACACAACGCAACACATGCAGCCCTCACTGCGCAACATATGTCACCCACACAACGCAACGCATGCATCTTCTCGAGCCTTCACCGAAAGATCACAGCCCCATCTAATACATTGTTAACCAGAATTAACATTTATCGAACCACTTTTCGTCCACCGTTAACCAGAGTTAACGCTTGCAACACACGCCACCCACGCAACTCACACAACATATGCATTTTTACGGGTTTTCACCGTAGGATCACTATCTGCCCTTCATTATGCATATTTAAAACCAGAGTTTTAACTCACAAAAACATGTACAAACCCCACATTTCACATAACGACATCACATACCACACAACTCGTCATCCAATAACCCAGGAGACCAACAAGCAATAAAACGAAACTCAACTCTGAAGGTTAGCCCTAAGCCTCTAAAACCGTCAGTTTTCACAAACGTTTTCACAAAACACTATCTTTTTTCAATACTTGCCTTTCAGAAAAAGAACCACAGATCCAAACACATCACGCACACAATGATGTATAAACACCACGTTTAACAAACCCACGTCACCCTTGAGGACGATGATAAAACATAAACAAACTCCCAAGTCCCCACCACGACCAGCCAAAACGAGAAAGAAAAACATCCCTCTTCAAGAGTTCAGTCGACTGAACCCCTTAATTTAGTCAACTGAAAAGCCACTGAAAAAACACAAAAAAATTCCAAACCCAGGTCAGTCGACCAGATCATCACCCTCAGTGGACTGGATCACCACACTGTCGACCTAGTCAACTGGATCACCCAGTCCAGTCGACTGGACCACGACGGGAAAGAAACCCTAGCTACGAAAATAGCCTTTTAACCCCAAAATCGAAGCAACCAAACTCCCTTTTGATACCCTCGGACATACACAAATCCAAAGCTACAACGAACCACCGAAAGGAACACCTCAAAACCCCCTGTTGTCCAACTGAAAACAACTTAAAATGATTTGGGAAAAAAACCCAACTTTTTGAAACGTAAAACAAATTTTCATGCATTTTTAAACGGTAAAAACACATACGATTTCACATAGCACCCTTTGAAGACTTGAGAATCTAGGATCCTAACTCGTTGAGCCAAAAATTTGATGCCTCAAAAAACGAACCTCGTTGAAATAAAATTTCGTCCAAATGACCGTGTACCCCTCGGTGTAGATAGTAAGAATCCGCTACTTGATCGCCAAAAACTAAGTCTCGAGCCCCCCAAAAGCTATAGAGAAGTCAGAGATTTCGGTTTGGTTTCAAAAGCTAGAGAGACGAAGAAATATCTAATAAATATCTAAGGGCTGATATTTATAGGCTCATAGAAAATATTTTTTTTTTTTGAACTTCACACCACAACGCCCAACAACTCCGGGATCTAACCCAACATGCATTTCTAAGCCCGAACATGCATAAAACATCTATAAACATTCTATACCAGAACGATTTAAAGCAATAACTAACATGCTGAAGAACATGATAAAAAAAAACGGGTTAGGGTCTCACATTAGATCCATTCTCAATGCCAATAAGGGGCATAAAACACTTCTGTAAGTTAGACTTCTTTAGTCCAACTTCTTGAAAATACTTTAATTTATGGTATCGACCAAACTCCCTTGGTCGGCAAGTATCCTCATCACATTATTGTTAGCTACTGGGAAAGGAAATGCGAGTGCATCATTGTGTAGATACTAGACTCTTGGTAGATCATCATTCGTGAAGGTAATCCTATCTCGGGGAGTCCAATACAAAGTTTGATCCGTCTTTTGACACTTACTACCCTCGACCTCTTATGCATGTGCCACACTTCAGACTTAATGTTGAACTTGTCCTACACTAAATAGTTCAGCAACTTAGTGGATGAGTCTTGCCATTCCTTCATTATACTCGGCTTCAACTTACCGTGCAGCTCGCTAGTCTTCGACTGTTTCTTCTCTTTGTCAGCATACACCAAGAAATTCATTGCCTGCACAAAATCCTCTAGATGCTTTTTAAATATTCTGCAATCCTCAGTCATATAGATATGATCTTTGTGGTATAGGCTGTAAACACCCTAATTTGATCCCGCCTAATCTTAGGTGAATTCGATAATGAAAACAATTGGAATGGTGCCTTACTACGATCCTCGAAAAATCATCCAAGCTCGATAATTGAACCCAATCATCAAAACCTTTAAACCAATAAAATCTTTTTGACTACTACAAACTCCAATGTGGCGACCGCCAATAGAACCATTTGAAAACTTTTACTTTTTATAGTGACCGCTATGTTTATTATGGCGACCGCCAATAGAACTTCTTGAAAACTCTAACCCAAAGTGGCGACCGCCACCTCCAACATGGAAACCGCCAACTTGAATTGTGGCAACTGCCAATAGAACTTCTTAGAATCTTTTCAAATGTGGCGACCGCAAACTCCTAACCTGTCGACCGCCAACTTCAAATGGCCGGACGTGTCCCAGAACGTGTCAGTATCTCATTGGTTAAGGAATTATATAAATACCGTACCTCCTAGTACATTTTCAGGACATAAGTTTAGTGAAAGAAACTCTGTCGAGTCGCCGAGCAGTCCTGAGCCCCAACGCCGATGTCCTGCCGAAGTACCGAGAGCCGAACTCCCCATATCAAAATTCTAAAACCCTAGCTTGGATCATCACCCGATGACCGAATTGCCCATCACCACTCCCTGACTCGAGGATTCTTTAGCGATCTAGGTATTTTGCTTGGATCCCTGGTCCTTCCAACTCTATTTTCTACCAAGTTAA
Organism: Heliamphora pulchella; assembly: GCA_032270985.1. Taxonomy (NCBI): domain Eukaryota; kingdom Viridiplantae; phylum Streptophyta; class Magnoliopsida; order Ericales; family Sarraceniaceae; genus Heliamphora; species Heliamphora pulchella. Next base: position 34,378 of record JAULJZ010220377.1, read on the forward strand.
TTTGATCGTTTAATTTTGATTACGTTCTCGCATTGCTTACATAGTTGCTATATTCATGTTTGAATTCAAGTTTTAGTTTATTTAGCTTATTTGTTTTATACATTGCACACTTGCACTAAAATACATTAAATGGTGTTAACATAATTTAACAATACGACTAACGATATCGTTATTGTTATAATTCAATAACTTACATTTATATGGATATAGTTGTTAATACTATATTCATATATGCAAGTTAAATAATTGTAATTAGTTTCTTTTCTTTTACTAGCATTCTATTTTATTTTTCTTTTTTGTATAATATTAGTTTAATATTCTTTTTTTAGCATTAGATGTTCCTTTTCTTTTAGCATTAGTTTAATTCCCTTTTCTAGCATTTTCTTTTTTTTTCTTTTAATATTAGTGTAGTTTTCTTTTTTAATATTTTTTTTTCTTTTCTTTTCATATCTTTTTTTTATTATTATTAACTTTATTCCCCATATAATGTTCTATTTTTTTTATCCTTTTTCTTTTTCTTTTTAAGGTTAGTTTAATTTTCTTCTTTGATAGTATTTCTTTTATCTTTCTTTGCTAAGCATTAAAATTCCATCAAAATCCTTTAATTTAGTTTTTCTTTCTTTCTTTCTTTTCCCTTTTCTTTTATTTTGTTTAAACATAAAATTCATAAAAAAATCTTTTAGTCTTAATTTAACTTCTTTTTGATAGCATTTTGTTTATTCTTCCTTTCTTTTATTTCTGTTTAACATAAATTCAAAAAATCTTTTAATCGTTAGCTTAGTTTTTTTTCACTTTTTTTATTCTTAATTAGAATTTAACATTTTTAAAGCATATTCCATATTAGTATAATTTGGGGTTGTTTTAGTAGTTTAGGTTATTTTGACCATTTAGTGACGCTGTTAGCATTTTTTTATGTTCATTTGTAGTATGTTTTACATATAGCAACTTTTAGCATTATTTTCATTTAAATCATGTTAGTTTAGGTTATTTTGCATATGGGTTTGTTTCATATATCCTTTAACTAAAAATTGCATGTTGTAGGACTTAGAATTTTTTTTTTGATACTTATTTTATTTAGCGTTCTATACACACATGTTATGTATTTTCTTTATTTAATTTTGGATGTTCTCTCTTCGCCTCCACTTTCTGTATTTGCATGTAATTGGGAAGTCTTATTAAAGAATCAATGATAATTAGTAGAGGTCAACCTTACAATTTGGCGAATGGGGTGCCTAACACCTTTTTCGATTCGTATTTTAGCCCCAAATCCTTTTTTCTCTAGTTAAACGTTTTAAATATCAATAGCCATTTTTTTTGTTTTTCTCAAAAACCAAGTAGCAACTCTATTTTTAACAAAAATGAATTTTCAAAATTTGACTTTCAAGGTATTAAAATATTTTCTAAACATCTTTTGAACTTCTTATTTTTGACCATTTCTAAAATCCCAAAATCCCAGCGCCACATAGGCACTTCTTATTTTGTTTCTTTATAGAGTCGTTTATCAACTTGGGTAGCCATTAGAAGCAGGGCTTGTCCTTAATGCAATTCATGGGCTTGTCGTTTATCAACTTGGGTAGCCATTAGAAGCAGGGCTTGGGCTCCTTTGGGTTATGAGCTTTTTTTCGTTGAGCCTTGCTCCTTTTTATCCATGTTATCCTTCTTCTCGGAACATCTTGTGGAAGCCACGCTTTGTTCGGCATAGCTTATGTCTTCATCCACCTTTGCATGTTACTCAATCTTATTTATGAGTTTGGCCATAATTGTCACTATCTTCTTTGTTGAGGACTATCTGAGCTTGTTCTTAAGGGAAAGTCCTAACTTCAATGATGCTACATCCAATTGTTTACTGTAGTCATTAATCTCGTTATAAACTTCTATATGTCTCTTGGTGTACTATCTACTATCCCCTTGTGATGCTTGCTATTGGTGATAAACCGAGCTATGAAGGCCTCTGCTAATTACTTCCAATTTGTGATCGACCGAGGAGCCATTTTATGAAACCAACTCAAGGTAATGTCCCATAGACTGGAGGGGAAATTCTGCACAATAATTCATCATTCCCACTCCAAATAACCATAACCCAACGATAGTGTCGAATGATCAATCTTTCCTTTGTGCATCTCGAATTTTGGGGGGAGGTGAACTTTTTCAGTGGATTTAAGTTCTCAATTTCATCTGTGAAGGGTGAGCTCAAGATCTGCTTTAAGGCTTTTTTGGCAGCATTAAGGGCTGTTCAGCCATTGGTTCATGTCTTTGCATACTAAAAATATTTATTTAATTCCTTAAATTAACTACTAATCTATAGGATAGTGGTTAAGTCTAATGTCGCTCGTCAAGGAATATGTGACTGAATTACAATTTTTCATGACTTAAAATTCAACCCGAGTTCTCTGGTTAAAAGTTGATTTGTTTGTTTTAATCTAAGAAAACTTGAAATTATATTAAAATAAAATTTGATTTAGATAAGGGAGAAAGATTCCTAGGATTTCGAATCCACCCTAACTAGTATTTTAGTCTTGTTACGATTATATTCCTTTTGAACAGTTCAACTTTATTCCAATCCTAGCTACAAGCTTAACACAGATTGTTAAGAAGATATGATTCAATTCAAATCTGGCATAATCTATCTAAATCGGCACGAGTTGTCCGTTTGAATCCAACACAATCCGTCTAATCAAAGCATGGGCTATCTCACGTTTGGATTGAAACTAGAACATAAAATAATTGTATGATCACATTATTACAATTACATAACATAAAAACGAAAACTAGATAAATAATTGAAAACTCGTTGATCAAACGTCAACGTCTCAAAATCATACAATGAAAGTCGAAACTGAATTAATAGAACTAGAAATCAAAACTAAAACTAGAATACCAACAAGGGTTTCATCAATCCTTAGAAAAAAGAGTTTAGCTGATTATGCTTCGGCTTTGATCCATGAAAAGTTAATGAAAATTAGATTCTCGGGCCTTCATCTTTCTCGTCTTGTCATTTCCCAAACCTCTGTCATGCCTTCCTCAGTCTCCTTGAAGTGTAGAATGATAGATTTCTAATTATCTCTAAAGGTTTCCCATCACTATCTATTTATAACACTTTTCACGCCATAGCGTTTGAGGTTTCCAAATTGAAGTACAACTCTCGGTTAGTCTGGATGCGCTTAACTTCCATTCGGATTGTTTTTAACAGGAGGTTTTTCGCCTAGACGCCCTTGGATTTCGTCCGAACGATCTTTAACAGTGTGCTTTGCAATGTCTTTGTCTCATTCCATCCAGACGCTTCCAATTTTGTCTAGACGATTTTGCCTTGAAATTACCCTTTTGCCATTTTGCTTCACTTTTATTCTCATTTTATGCTCCATTCTCCACCACTTCGTTACATCTCAGTTAGACACAAAAACACTACAAAAATAAAATATTAAACACCAAATTGAGGCTTAGCAAGGCATAAATCGAATCCTATGTACTTTTCCGTACCGATCAACCACCTATTTGGTGCATCCTTACGCCTATCCACTTTTCAAGCCAAAGCCTCATATCTTGTTCGCTCACTTAGGCTTTAGAATGTTCTAAATGAACACTTTGCTCCTAGGGGTTTGTGTCATTTTGTTCGCTTTTTTGGCTTTCTTATGGCTTGGAATCAACTTTCTCGAGTCTCCGCTTCTGAACATTAGTTAAGTTATAGGATTTTCGAGTTTCTTGGTAGTCGATTACCCTCCTTTGGGGACTGGGAACCCATCGCTCTTTTGCTCGACCATACTCTTAGATCAAGTTTAGTCCTTCAAGCCATCAACAGAGCTCTAGGATCTCCAGATCTTGACAATGCATCTAGTCTTCTAGCTCGTCAATGAACTTGTCCTTACGAGCCAACTGCTCCTCCATTCTTTTCTGAGAATCTAATGGGGAGTAGCCTTCAGTACCCATTGTATAGGAGTAACGAAACCTGTTTCCCCTCTAAGGAGTTCTCATCCACTGTAGTCTCATCTATATTAATCAACACAAAAATACTCTTGATAACCAAGAAATCTGATACCCACTTGTTGGATAAAATAATTAAACCAGTCAACATTGACAAAACGTGCTGCATTTTAATTTATTGACAATGATGGACTTAAAAGGATTGCAGGTAATAATTTATTTAAGTTTGTGTTTAGATTATAAATTTGTGGATCAGTTTATGTAGTTAAAAAAATCTAAAAGAAATTATAAATATATAAACAAAATTCATTATTTACACACATTGTGTTGGGATTTGAACATCATTCTACAAACGCAAACAGAAGCAAATTATTGCACACACTAAAAAAAATCACACAAACATTTACGTGGTTCGACACAACTTGTCTACGTCCATGGGTGCGAGAGATAATCCACTATAAACGTAGAATGTACAATCTCGAAATCAAAAACACCCAAAAATTTTACACCCACAATTCGAGTCCTGAAACAAACCTTGTTTCCCGCTCAAAGGTTACTCTCGTGGCTCAAGTATTTTTTTATCTCTTCTTACATCTCTACCCCTTAATTTACTCTCCACACAAATAACTACAGTTGTAGAACCCTATTTATAGGCAAATCCAAAAATCCTAGCCCCCATATTATTATAAAATTCTATATATATTAGACTCCAGTCCAACCCAAATATATGTAAATAAAATACTAATTATATAAATTTATAAAATATAAAATATACACCCAATACATTATAATAGTGAGGTCACTGGAAAATAGAGGCACGGCCTAATAAAATACCCAAAACAATCCAAGTTGGTTTTTATTTTAGTTTCTTTTATTTTAAGTGGATAAGAAGCTGACACATTGGAAGTAATAACCGCGCAGCAAAAGTAGGCTGCCAGTTGTAACCTTTTCTTGTCTTTGCTCCCTCCAACAGTATTGTAAAAATACATTTTCTTTCCTTTTTGGGCAAGTAACTCAGGTCTATCAACTCAGAAAGATCTAATTTTATTATTAAAAATTGAAAAAACAAGTATTATTATGTGAAACAGGGTGATATGTGAAACAGGGTGGGAGGCTTAGTAGATGTTTGTAATTGCTAAAATTAGTAGTTTATAAATTATAATTTATAACAGAAATTGTGAGCGTCTGATAAAAATTATAACTTATAGCTGAAATAAAAAAAATAGTTATAAATTGTAACAGAAATTATGAGTATTTGAAAAAATTTATAGTTTATAACTAAAATTATTAGTAAACACCACAATAATATCGTGTTGTGTTTTTAAAGAGTTGATTTTAGATTTATTTTCATAACTTAAACCATTTGTTCTATAAGACTCGCTAAGTACATAATATGAGCAAATAATTAAATTCATGAGCTGACAGTATTAGCCACATGATTATTTATATTCGTAAAAAAAAATTATTTGTGCGGACATAAAAAATACATACCTGCAAAATATGAAAGAAGAGCTCGATGAAAAAGAAGATGAAGTATCGCCACATGCTCCTGTCGCTGAATTCTTGCAAAACAAGCACCGACTATTGGTCGATAGGAGATCCTTTGATGATCAAGTTAGATGGCGCTTTAGAGAGAAAATCATATATTTAGAAATACAAGTATATGTTTTAAGATGAGAAAATGGATACTCAAGGATTCCTTATAACTAGAGAGAGAAAAAGAGTTGTCCTTGTCAATTGTGTATTGTTACATTATTTGTGAGTTGTCAAATCACCTATTTTGATGGAAATGTTGTGTGTGTGATGTTAGTTTTGATCAGGTAATAAATTTTTCTCCCTATGATTTAAAAAAGATGTTAAATAAATATAGATAAATTTCAAGGGTGTAAACAAGATCCACAATTCAAGTGAGAAGAATATGATAAACAGTTGAATGGTTTTTCATAATTCCTAGGTTTTGTGGTGTTTCTTTAATTATAAGTTAATCAATATTTTATTTTTGATGTCATTATGAGAGATGGTTTCATTAGTGGATTTGACTATGCTTTAGAGCAATAATAATGACTTGAGTGTCTTTTTGGACATATGAGGAGATGGTTTAACTAATTTGGAGCTCTTACTTTTTAATTTAGAGGAGATTTACATGTCAGATTATAGATGAATTCTTACTCCAAGCTTGTGTTTAGCATATCTTTTTCTGTACGTTTTTTTTTCTATTTTAGTGAATTTTTTTTGTATTTCTTCCATTGAATGTACTTTTGAGATTTATCTCATCATAAAAAAATAGCAAAGTAAATTTTCTTGACCAAAACATAAAAAAAAAGTCATATATGACGAAAAAAGTCAACCTAACAATTTTTATCTTTATTTATTTATTTTTTATTTTTAATGAATTTTTTAAAAATTTTAGTTTGAATGGATATACTTTTTAAAATTTTTTAATCATAAAGAACAAAAAAAAAAGTAAGACAGTTAAACTGAAATATTAAAAATTAAAAAAAAATAATTTTTAGGTTAGGTACGTGCAAATAAGATCTTAAACATTGGCTCTGTTTGGCTACCCTTTACTTATTTATTTATTGGCTTATTTGCTTATTAGCAAATAAGTCAAAAAGTATTTAAGCCATTTCGTTTGGCTATATTTGCTTGTTTGCTTATTTATTTATTTGTTTATTTGTTTATTTAGCTATCCAAACGAGTTTATTTGCTTATTAGCTTATTTGCTTATTTGTTTATTTGGCTACCCAAACGAGTTTATTTGGCTTATAAGTCA
>JAULJZ010220378.1:0-17775 GCA_032270985.1 Heliamphora pulchella
TGAAGTTACCAACAATCAAGCTGAGTATGAAGCATGTTTAGCTGGATTGGAGGCAGCCTTAGAATTAGGGACAAGGAAGCTGGAAGTCATTGGAGACTCGACACTGGTGGTTTCACAAGCAAGAGGAGAATGGAAGGTCAGAGACGTAACAATGATTATCTACCATCAAGAGTTGGAGAAGCTCATACCATGTTTTGAATCAGTAATCTTTACCAATGTACCAGGACTACAGAAAAAGTTTTCTGACGCACTGGCCACCCTAGCATCCACGATTGACATACTACTCGAGGTCAGAATGAGGCCATTAATAATTGAGAAGAAGAGAAAGCCGACATACGAGATGACGGCCACGATCGAAGAGAGCATCGACGAACATCCGTGGTATTTTGACATTCAGAACCTCTTCGAAAAAGAAGAATATCCCAAGTTTGCCAGCAAGAAGGATAAGAGAGCAATACGATGATTATTTGCACAGTTTGTCATTTGCGGGGAAAGACTGTACAAACGAGGGCATTATGGAGTCAACAAGCTATGTGTCAGCACTGAAGAAGGCTAAGAGCTGATGAAAGAGATACATACAGGAGTCTATGGCCCTCATATGAGTGGAAATATGTTAGCCAAGAAGATCCTACGACAAGGATACTTTTGGGTGAAAATGGAGACAGATTGTATACAGTTCGTGCGAAGGTGTCATAAGTGTCAAATCCATGCGAACCTCATGCACGTTCTCCCATCTCAACTGTAGAACCTGGAGTTGCCATGGCCATTCTCAATCTAGGGCATTGATGTGATCGGCAGGATAACACCGAAGGCATCTAATGGCCACGATTTTATTTTGGTGGCCATTGACTATTTTACCAAGTGGGTGGAAGCACCTCCTATTCGGTCTTGAGAGCATCACATGTTGTCAAGTTCATCAAGCAGAATATCATTTGCCGATACGGAGTCCCCCATGAAATTATTTCAGACAATTGATCACACTTTCAGAGTGAGGTCTTGGATCTCTTCGAAGAATACCGGATTGTAACCCATAAGTCGTCACCATATCGGCCACAGACCAATGGAGCAGTCGAGACGACAAACAAGAACGTCAAGAAGATTCTACAAAAAATGATCAGCTCACACAAGATTTGGCCGGAACATCTACCATTTGCACTATGGGGATACAAGATGTCCATTAGGGCTTCAACAGGGACCACGCCATATTCTTTAGTATATGGGATGGAAGTCGTGCTTCCTATTGAGGTGGAAAATCCTTCACTAAGGGTAGTGGCCCAAGCGAGCATTCCAGAGGAAGAATGGAAAAGGAACCGAATGGAAGAGTTACTCTTGTTTGATGAAAGAAGGCTGCAACCTCTATTTCATATTCGAGGGCACCAAAGAAGGATAACTCGAGCATTCAACAAGAAGGTCAAAACCCGGGATCTCAAAGAAAGGAACTTGGTTCTTCAAGAAATCAGAGCTCCTGTTTTTGACCCTAGAGGAAAGTTCAAGCCAAATTGGTCTGGACCATTTCTAATCAAAGCCATCATGACCGTGGTGTAGTTATCATTATGGATTTGGATGGCAATGTATTCTCCACTCTAGTAAACCTTGACCAGCTCAAAAAGTATTATTCTTGACGTAAAAATAAAGATAAAAATAAAAGCTCACTAAGTTTAAAATCGAAAAGACAGCTCAGGTAAAAGTTAAAGCAGCCTGCAAGACCGAAAACCCGAAAGGGTGACCTTAGCAAAAGTTAGGGCATCATAAAAGGAGAGTGTCAATTCCGGAGAGCAAACTGTGCTCGAACTACGTTAAGACCTGATTCTATTTTCTTGGAATACGTAGGCAGCTTCTTTTAAGAAGTCCGACCATATTTTTCATTTTTTTTAACCATCTTTGTATCTGAGTAAGACCAATGCAAGTTTATATCTAAATTTTGATAATGAAGTCATTTAATTGCAAAAATAAAAAAACTTTAGATAATTTTGAATCTTCTTAAACATAAAGTGGGATTTGCATTACTTTAGCTTCGGGTACAAGGTTTTGAAAATAAAAAGGAGAGCGCACAAGTCCCAAACTCTACAAACAAAATAAAAAAAAAGCTGTAAAATCTTCAAAACAAAGCAGGATACCTTAAATCTTTCTCTTCTTTGTTGCATGTTTCCTCTGTTCTTTATCTCTATTCTCCCTGTCTTACATCAGCCATGTCCTGTATTCAGCAGAAAGCTCAGGACACTGTGGCTCCTGCATCTCCATCTGTAAACGAGACGGCCAAGCATCTTGATATAATGCTAGAACAGGACCCGCGGTGCAGATGAAAATAAACGGCCTCAGATACTGTGAAAGATGACCTGACCACGACCGAACTGCCGCATGATCTGGTGTGGATAATAGAAAGTAGACTGACGCGGACCAATTAATAGAACACCAGGGTGATCCATGGTAGTCAGAGTCATGGTAGGGATCCGCCACCAGGAGCACTGCCAGGTGATATCTAGGCCAGTCAGAGAAGAGAGGTACTGTCGCCAAGCTGCCTCGGTGCTGCATATCTGGTAGTAAGGGCGATAAAGGAAAGCTTCAGCATTGTACCTATCAGTAGGTGGTTTTTACACAAGATTCACCTTCTCCATCAACCAGATCTGCAGCAAAAATTAGATCAGTAAGAGAAAAGCCTTGCAGTATGACAAAAGTCTGATGTAGAGAACGGTTTGAGCTTACCTAAAGAAGCAAAGGGCTGCCAGTAAAAGTAGTGGTCTCACCACGATGAACAGCATCTAGGTCCAGCAGTGTCTCAGCTAAGCTAAGTGGTACAAAGTCTTTCTCCATCCACATCTGACCCGCGATGCCAACCAGTGTGTAGCTAACTCGCCCGTCAGAAGGGAGAAGAAGATACTGGGCAGGAAGACATAAACAAAGGGCATAACGACGCCGCAACTGAAAGTTGAGGTTGCTAAGGTCGCCAATAGGAAGAAACCTCTCAATGATCCATGGAATGTCAAGGCAGTCATTCGATGTCAGAAGAAAAGCTTCCATCTTAGACAGACCACAGAGTTGCTTCACCTGTTGCCGAGTCGAAAGGAAGAAAGTGGGAATAACAACGGAGCTTCGTGGAGTCACGTCCAAGATAGCAGCAAATTCCTTCATAGTGGGGTATAGCTCTTCGGGGCCAAATCGGAAGATGTGGGACTGCGGATCCCGTAGTTGAGCAACAACTTTCAATAATGGTCCGTCAATATTTAGGGCCATCAGGGAAAACAAAGAGTTGATGCCGAAAGGAGAAAAGTTCAAATGTTCGACATGGGAGAATGCCTCAATCCATGTAAAAAGGGGACTGACCATTTTGGGATGCGAGTGACAGAAAATGGGGCCTCTAGGGCTGTATTTATAATGCATGAAAAGGTTGGAGATCGAAAAAGTAGCAAAGGGTACAGTCATTGTGACGACCGCCAGCTTAGAGTATGGGGCCGCTAACTTGAAAGTACATAGTACAGTGACATCATCCCTCTGACCAGGCGACCACCATGTTACCCTTGATGGATGTAGTGACCGCTATGTTGAATTATGGGGACCGCCATGTTAAAAGATGGCAGGCATGTATCCATTTGTGATTTTTTATACTCTGTGTAAGTTTTTATATCATACATTGATAACAGTTTAAACAGCAAATAGAGGATAAACCACGCAGACAAATGTATATCATGCAGTAAGTGGCACGGAGGCCCAAATGCATCATAGTATAACAGAATATAACAGAATGTAAACTGGGGCATCTAGGCCCAATAACCAGCAAATTGGGGCACGTAGGCCCATAAAAACCAAATGTAGCTGAATAAATGTAACTGAGGGGGAAACTTTCTTTCTCTCACTGATGTTTCGAGAGGACCTGGCGGGTGGAACGACCGGCCTTATCCGAGCTGACGTCCTCAAAAAGTCTCTCGACGTCATCACTATCATCACCATCACTGCTGGAGGAAGAGGATACAACTCTGGAGAGACTCTTGGCAGAAGCAATGGATCCTCTAGAGCGAGCTCGGGAAGATGCCCGAGACCCACGACCTCGAACTGGAGCTGGGACTGGAGTCAGAGGTCGGACCAGAGCCTGTGGTGGTACTATGCCGACTGTTGGTACTAGAGGTTGTTAAAAGAAAACAAGGATCAGAGCAGAGTATAGAAAGTGGAGAAAGGTTAAAAGGGGTTATGAAAATACTCACTATAGCTACTGGAGTGAAGATAATGCCAGCCACTTGAACAGTGGCATCAAGATGACGGATCAGTGCTCTCTAACCAGTGAAAATCAGTAGTAGGTGATCTAGCCACACTTGGTTAACCTGATAAAAGAAGTTAAGCAGTTCAAAGTAAACTAAACAAGCAATAAAAGTAACCAAAATCAAGGAGAAAGGACTAAGACAAACCTGATTGAGCTCAGCCCTGAACTCCGGCGCTGGCAGAACTGGAACCGGTAGAGGAAAGGGATTGCTATACACTACTGTCTGAATCTCCCATGGAATCTCTGGGTCCCTCATCCCTCCAGCGGCACCAGCAGCAACAGCAGCTCCAGCGTCAACAGCTCCCTCGACCCCAACACCACCACCACCAGCATCGGCATCAGTAGCCTCCGGTGCCCATCTCCTCCTACCACCAGGGGCAGCCGAGCCAGATTCTAGTGGTCCCAGTAAATGTGCCCGGCCCCAAGCTGTGCAGTCCCCCTCTGGCACCAGTAGCTCTGAGGCATGAGTCCCCACCATCTCCAGGAGAAGGTCGACACGGCCCAGAAGGTCGGTCCGGCGCAGGTGGACTAGAGGGACCACCAAAATCCAGAAGTAGTCGAGGCCAAGTGACTGGCAAACTACCCTCTCTCCAAGGAAGTACTCCCAGCCAAATGAACCCTCCAGCAAGATCCGCCTCTAAGTAATGTCACGACTGCGCATCAAATCTGCGCCGGCCCGATCCTCTACTCCCCGCCAAACATCCCAGTGGACCTGTAGAAATTCAAAGTACAATACAGAGTGAAGAATAATAATCAACGTAGGGAAAAATGAATGATACAAAATAGTATGCAGTGAATCCAGTACAGTATGATGACCAGTGTGCAGGTTATAGTAATCAGTGTGCAGAACAAATAACAATAACCAGTTTACAAAAAGTGCAATACAGTGAAAAGTGCAGTAAGCAGTATAATACAGCAAACGATGCACAGTACAGTAAGCAGTAAATAATGATACCTGGTCAGGGATCAGCCAGCCTAACGATGCCAGAAACCGATTGATATCCTTTCCCTCAGCCTTCTTCCCCTTTAGGCCTCAGGACCACCGAAACGTACAGGGAATGACTAGAGGGTCTGCTGAGGAGTTCGCCGGGTTGTGAAGCCCGAGGAACTCATGGGTCCACAGCTATAAAGAAAAGAGCTCAAGAAGCTGATAATGGATAACAGATGACCGAAATGAATGAATGATGTGCAAAAACTAAATCATACCTCCTAGACTCTCCAGTATCCCCTGATACTGAGCTCTTGGGGGAACCGGGTCAAAGCCCTCATGAGGCCGTAGAGAGTGGAGAGAGAAGCACCTCCCTAGTTGTATGTAGCGACCCGATCAAGGCGAGCAAGGGCACCCAAATAATGAAGATGAACGGTGTTCTCCTTGTTCGAAAATAATGAGGTACAAAACATGTACAGCAAAAATTTACGGGCAACCCACTCGTAGTAGCGGGGCTCGGAGCAGTGGAAATGGCAAAATCGATCAAAGAACTAGGTGTACCTAACCCGATCTCTATCCGTCTGGGCTGGAACAACTCAGAGCAGATACATCAATGCATCAGTAGATCGGGCGACAGATGGATCAAATGGAATAGGGGCTCCTCCAACTCTAATGCCGATAATCAACGAGAAGTTAAGAGGTGTCAGTGTGGCCCCAAAAGGGGTAAAATGGAAGGTGTTGGTGGTATCCCACCACCACTCAGCCAAGGCCGTGAGCCAGACATGGGCATTGCTCGTCCTACCTAATAAGGGTATGAACCGAGCAAAGCTAGAGGCATCAACGAGAGCTCGGCTAGAAGCAGGAAGGGCATCATACCACTCCAACACCTCTCCGGAGGCAGAACTACTAAAGCCGTGGACATAGTGATTAGCCAGAAAGGAAGAGACAAGCAAAGGATATATAAGAGCAGACCAAACAAGAGATGTAAAAAATGACTAAAAGCAACAAAAATCCTAGGTTCGTGTGTATGTGACGACCTTTTGAGCCCTAAAGGACTAGGCACCCTAAGTCCTGGTGAGCTAGGGAAATCTCTCAAGCCCTAGAAGATTTGGCACCCTAAGCCCTGGTGAGCCAGGCAAATTTTTTAATCCCTAAAAGACTAAGCACCTTAAGCCATGGTGCGCCAGACAAATCCTTTCACCCTTAGGGTTGTGTCCGTGAGACGATCCTTTGGTTTTTTCATGTCCTAGTAGAAGACTAGGAACCCCAAGCCTTAGAAGACTAGGCACCCTAAACCCTGGTGCGCTAGGCAAATCTTGCACGTCCTAATAGAAGAATAGGAACCCTAAGCCTTGGTACGCGAAGAATACCTTTATAACCCTAGGTTCGCGTGTGAGTGACGATTCTCTGATTTTTACACGTCCTAGAAGAAGACTAGGAACCCTAAGCCCTGGTGCGTCAGGAAAATCTCTATCTTAAATCATTTTGTATTAATCATTCTATTAGTTTTTCCCAAACATCAAAAATCAAAAATAAAATTCTCCCTTTGGAATTTGTGTTTTGCCCCTTTGCCCTTTTGTCTAGGATTTTTAAAAAAAATTTCTTAATTTTCTAGGATTTTGAAAATTTTTCTCTAATTTTCTAGGATTTGTGATTTTTTGACAAATTGCCCCTAGATTTTTAGGGTTTTTAAATATGTTTTCCTAATTTTTAGGATATTTTTAGGATTTTTAGAAAATATTTTCCCAAATTTTTAGAATTTTTGAAAAGATTTCCTCTAATTTTTAGGATTTTTGATAAAAAAAATTTCCCCTTAGATTTTCATGCCCTAAAAATAAAAAATGAAAAAACAAACCCTTAGATTTTTTTTTATGTTTTGCCCCGAAAATAAAAATAAAAACCAATTCCTTAGATTAGAGTTTTATATTTTTCCCAAAAATAAACATGAGAAATCGAGCCCCTTTATTTGCATCTACACCCTAGCCCTAGTGTCCTTGCTGTTTTAACCCCCTTTGCACAAGTACGTAAGCTAAGTTTTTTAGTCCAATATCCAGGTTTGTTGTGATTATAGATCTCAAGCATTACATACAGTTATCACATCATCATCATATCACATCATTATTATATCACATCATCATATATAACATGGGGGATCCTAGGCATGCGTCTACGTTTGAGATATATGTCATACAATATTCTTTTGATATTGAACAGCAAGGATAGGGAACCTATCGAAGGTCGCTGGCGAGAAATGTGCTGATTGGGTTCTCGAAGGAGAACATCAGCTGCAACGTTGTCGACTGGTGGATCGTAGTGCCTCATCCCACCTGGAACCAAGCGGTGGGTGACCGGGGCATAGGTGTGTGGATCAAAAGGCGTTAAATGGCCCTCTTCAGCATGAGGATCGAGGAAGCCGGCCATCTCAGCCTCAGCAGCAGCATCTGCAGCTGCCTGTGCCTCGGCAGCTGCCTGTGCTTCCTTCTCAGCGGCATGGCAAGAAGCACGCTCCGCCTCAAGCACAAGGGCGTCCATCGCACCCAGCACGGTGGAAGGCTGAGTGGAGGTAACCCCGCCGACGGGAAGGCTGGTGGATGTACCCCCAAAGGTACCCATGACGGAGCTCTCACTCGCGGAGGAACCTCAAATGGTTCCCGCAATGTCCTCAAGATGTCTGTGGCCTGCCATGTTAAGGGAAAGCAAGGACAAGGGTATAGAAGCTAAAGGAGCAAGAAGAAGGTTAGAGAGAGGCAAGAGTGTTTGGAAGCTAGAGAGAGTGTGAGAAATGAGAAAAGTGACCTCACCCGCGTGTATGGGGAACTATATGAGCGCTTGTAGGTGGCAGTCGCCATGTCTTATTCTGGCGACCGTTGGGTTTTCGAGGCATTTCATGACGACCACTGTTATGGAACGGTTTTTGTTGTGGCGACCGCCATGTCAGAAGGATTTTGTCTGGGCGGTCGCCACCTTGTCAAACGTCATTTCAACAGTCTCGAGCTTCGTACCTGGCGACCGCCAAGTCAGTTGACCATCATGGTGTATTGGGATTTTGAGGGGCTGTTTAGGTATTTTATTTCTTGTTTTTATGTATTTGTTTAGTATGTATGTGTGTGTGTGTTTGCTTTGTTCGATTTTGTTTGGCAACAAATATTAATGTTTTAAAATTTTGTGTGTGTTATGTGCATCTTTTATTAATATTTTGGGAGTTTATCATTGTGTGTGTGTGTTTTTCGAAAATAATATGTTTTTCAAAGAAAATCTTATTTTGTTCAATGTGTTTTTCTATCTTTGTATGGCATTTCCTCTCGAAAAATTTAATTTTAAGTCATGACTTGGCTTTTAATTATTTTTATTCCGTGTTTCATTCCAAGTTTTTAGATCTTGACTCAACTTATTAATTCGTGATTTTCTCCCTATAAATTTAATTTTTAGCCGTGACTTGACTTTTAATTATTTTTATCTCGTGTTTCGTCCCAAGTTTTAAAATCTTGACTCGACCTATTAATTCGTGATTTTCTTTCGATAAATTTAATTTTAGGCTGTAACTTGGCTTTTAATTATTTTAATTATCCCGTGTCTCGTCCCGAGTTTTTAGGTTTTGACTCAACCTATTAATTCGTGATTTTCTCCCAATAAATTTAATTTTAAACCATGACTTGGCTTTTAATTATTTTTATCCCGTGTTTTGTCCCGAGTTTTTAAGTCTTAACTCAACCTATTAATTCGTAATTTTCTCCCGATAAATTTAATTTTAAGCCGTGACTTGGCTTTTAATTATTTTTATCCCGTGTTTCGTCCCAAATTTTTAAGTTTTGACTCGACCTGTTAATTCGTAGTTTTCTCCCGTTAAATTTAATTTTAAGCCGCGACTTGGTTTTTAATTATTTTTTTATCCCGTGTTTCATCCCGAATTTTTAGGTCTTAACTCGACCTATTAATTCGTGATTTTTCTTTCCGGTGAAAATAGTTTTACGCCTTGACTCGACTTTTAATTATTTTCATCTCATGCTTCATTCCGAGTTTTTAGATCTTGACTCGGCCTAACTAATTCGTTGTTGCTTTCCCGGTTAAGATAATTTCTAGGATTTTGACTCGATCCTTTTATCCCTAGTCGAGTTCTTAGATCTTGACTCGATCTTTGACTTGTTTGTTTGTGTTTCCTTTGGATCTTGATTCGATTTTCAAGATTTGTTTGATCATATCAATGTTTATATCATGTTAGCACCTGCATCGTGTTCATTCTCTTGCATCTGTGCATTTGCCCCATGAACTACGTTTTTTGTTTGATCCCTAGCAAAAGGGTACGTAGGCAGCTCGATGAAAATTCGAGTACAACCAATATCATATGCATGTTTGTGTATTTGTGGCCTAAGATTGACGGTTCGGTTAAATGGATGTTGTCTCTAAATCTTTAATATAACTTGTATCACGCGTTGCTATACAAGTTATATCAAAAAGGGGCAACTGTAGACACCCCAATTTGACCCCGCCTAATCTTAGGTGAATCCGATGATGGAAGCAATTGGAATGGTGCCTCAGAACAATTTTCAGGTAATGACCCAAGCTCAGTATTTGAATCCAATGATCAAAACCTTCAAAACCAATGAAATTATCATCAAACTGCAATGTTGGAACCCAGTGTCGCCATGTTCATTGTGACGACCGCCAATAGAACCTCTTGAAAACCCTAACCAAAGTGGCGACCGCCACATTTGAACCCTAGGGTCGCCAACTTGATTATAGTGACCGCCATAAGAACTTCTTGGAAGCTTGTTTTTTGTGGCAACTGCCAACTTTGGACCTGGCGACTGCCAACTCCAAATGGCCTTACGTGTCCCAAAACATGTCAGCCTTTCATTGGTTAAGGAATTCTATAAATACCGTACCCCCTGGTACGTTTTCAAGATAGAATTTTAGAGAGATAAACTCTGCTGAGGCACCGAGCAATTCCGAGCCTTGACGCTGAAACCCTGCCGAGGTACCAAGAGCCAAACCTTTGACGCCAACATTGAAACCCTGACTTGGATCTTGAGGATTGGACTGTTGACGCCATTCTCCGACTCGAGAATTCACTAGCAATCCAGGTATTCCGTTTGGATCTCCGGTCCTTCTAGCTCCATTTCCTATCTCTTTAGAGTGACCGGGTTAATTTAATTATTTAATCTTACTTACATTTGTACATTGCTTATGTAATTGCTTTACTCACTAAAATTCATTTGGTTTATATTGAATGTGTTTAGTTTAGTAAGGTAGCCATTTATGTTATAATTCAAGCCTTAACTTGTTTAGTTTATTTATTTCATTACACACTTGCACTAAGTTTTATTGATTCATTAAATAGTGCTAACATAATCTAGTAATATGACCAATAATATCATTATTGCTATAATATAAGCACATACATATATATAGTTGTAATTGTCAATATTACATCCATATTTTATTTATTTATTTTTTCTTTTAATATTGGTTTAATTTTTCCTTCGCTAGTATTTCTTTTTCTTATCTTTCATTTTTTTTTTAATGTTAGCTTATCCTTCCTTTCATAGTATTTATTTTATACTAGTTTAATATTTTCTTTATTTTTCTAATTCTTCTTTTAAATGGTAGCATAATTTTTTTCTTTTAATGTTAGTTTAATTTCCTTTTAATTATGTCTCTTTTTCTCCTGTCTTTTACTTTATTTGGCATCAAAAATCCACAAAATCTCATAATGATAAGCTTTCTTTTCGTGGTATTATTGTTCTTATCTTTTCTTCAACTCACAAAATCTTTTAATGATCAAATTCTCTTTCTATTTTATTTTCTCCTCAAATCTTTTAATAAATATTTTAAACTTGTTAACTAAGTTTAATGTTCTTAGTTTAGGCTTGTTAGTTTAATTTATAAATAATGTTTCCAAATAATGCCCTCTTCAATTTCCTAGTTCCTAATATTGTTTCTTCCTTTTCTTTTAGAGCCTTTTATCCTTGGTTTCATTTTCTTTTGTAAATCATCATTTGGTTCTTATTTTTTTCTGATTAAAATCTTTAATTTTTCTTTTGTCACAAGACTCTTATTTTTTAATTTCTTTGTTAGTAAGCTTTCTTTTAATGTAGAATTTTTCTTTCATGCATTTCTTTTATTAAAAGTTCATCATGTTAATGCTAACCTAGTTTATTTTGGTAATATGCATGTTTTAGTTACTTTCTTTAAAATCATGTTTAGCATAGTGTCGTTTATCTTGTTGACAATTCATATTTAGGTAATTTTGGTAATTTTTAGCATGTTTTCTATTCTTTGAATTATGTTAATTTGGGTGATATCACATGCGGGCTTATTCCATGAATCCTATAATTAGAAATTGCATGTCGTAGGGTTTAAGATTTTTCTTTTGATACATGTTTGATTTGGAGTTCTATATACGTATGTTATATATTTTTCATATTTAATTTTGGATGTTCTCTCTTTACCCATATTTTCTGTATTTGGATGCAATTGAGAAATCTAATTAAGAATCAATGATGATTAGTAGAGGCCAACCTTAGGGTTGGACGAACGAAGTGCCTAACACCTTTCCCGATTCGTATCTTAACCCCCGAACCCTCTTTCTTTGGTCAACGTTTTAAAAATCAGTAGCCATTTTTGTTTTTCTTGATTTTTTTTCAAAAATTAAGTGACGACTCTATTTTTAACAAAAAATAGATTTTCAAAATTTAGCTTTCAAGGTGTTAAAATACTTTTCAAACATCTTTTGAAATCCTTATTTTGACCATTTTAAAACTCTGAAATCCTGGCGCCGCAGGTGAGACCTTCAAGAACACATGGTCTCCCACCTCAAACGCTAACGGTCTTCTCCTCTTATCAGCGTAGCTCTTTTGATGAGTCTGCGCAGTCAGTAAACATTTACATATTGCGACAACCTTCTCCGTGGTCTAACGTACAAGCTCAGGTCCCAACATAGCCGTCTCCCCAACATCGGCCCAATAGACGGGTGACCTACAAAGTCTACCATACAATGCCTCATAAGGCACCATCTCAATTCTCGACTGGTAACTGTTATTGTAGGCGAACTCTACCAACAACAAATGATCCTCCCATGACCCACGAAAGTCTAGAACACATGCTTGCAATATATTCTCGAGTATCTGAATAGTGCGCTCCTGTAGACACCCCAATCTGGCCAAGCCAATTCTTAGACACCCGTCTCGAATGCACTCCAATGACAAAAGTATGAGAATCATGCTCAAAGGTACTCCCAAGCAAGCAGAATCACGAATATTGCTCAAAACCCATGAAAACCACCAAATAACATTCAGGCTGTGACTTTTATGTTACGGCTGTGACCTTTTTGCAAACCCTAAACCAAACTGTGACTTACTTTGTCACGGTTGCATCTTTTTATCCTAGCCGCGACTTTTGAAAGTTGCGGCTATCCTTTTCATCACAATAAAGATAGCGGCCGTTATTGTGGAAAAGTAAAAAGGTAGCAGCCGTCACTATTACCCCTTTTTAGACAGATGGTAGCATCCCATAGGGAATCTGTGTTGCACGCATAGCCGATAAATAGGTGGCATTTCCAAGTAGAACGAGAGAGGAAGAACCTGGAGGTCCAAACTCTACCCAAATACACCCCCACCCGACATTCTCCCATCCATTCTACACTTCTTAAGCCTTGTTCAAGGTCTTGCTTGCATTGAAGGAGTTCGTAGAGCTCGTATTGGCTTGGAGATAGCCTATTCTCACCCCCAAAAGGCCATTCGAGGTGGATATTCACACGAGGTAACCTTAGAAATCCACGACTCATCTATAAACCCTCATTTTCTTCCCTCAAGGGTGTCGTGGATAAGGTTTCCATTGTTTGTATTATTTATTCATCATTTATTTTGATTTAAGCATTGCTCCTTCAAGTTTTCATTATCAACAATGTATTCATAGCCCTATGTTTCACATGTTTATAGTCGTTTTTGCTTTGTTTTGACACTCACAAGCACACTGAGCACTTCAAGAATTTTATGAGGTTCTAGAACATGACGATCGCGACCTTCTAATGTCATGGCCGTATGTTTTGTTAAACGTACAGTCACAGCCGTGACCTTTATGCACATAGCTGATATATTTGTGCCTTATTTACTCATGGAAGCAATATTCTATTGTTACGGCCGCGATATCTGTTTAGAGGCTAAAAACATGAAAATTCTTTTCAAAAATCTCTGATATTCATTTGTTTCAAGGTTTTCTCTCTTTTTCTTACTCTGTTTAGAATCTTCTCTTTTCTGTACCTCAGTTTATCTTCTTGTTGGGTAACAAATGATAGATCTGTTCTAGATCAAATGGGCTATGACTTACACTCAATGTACCTCCGTTCTTGTGTTCTGTAGTTATAAAAACTTATGATTGAAGAAAATTTCCAACCATGGCAACCTTTAATTAGTTTTCTCATCAAACCATGGCTCTGAAAAATCACAGTACGAAAAATCTTCATCTTCCTTGATGAAGTAACTATTCAGCGTTCCCGAATACTTGACCTTCTTTCCTTTCTACCTTGTCTTTAACCCCTCCAAATCTTCGTCCGTCGGCTTATACCAGAGGCCAAAATGTTGCAAGGTTGGAAACACTTGGATGGGCTTCGAAATTCCTTACTGGTTGTTACCCAACCCCATTTTTTAAAAGTAAGACATACGTCTCATCATTATAACCGCATAGGAATTGATGTAGCTCTCTTCCTCATTTAACAGTACTTGTACGGCTTGATCCTCGTCAAACTAAAACCCACTTAGGAATGCATCCCCCTCCCCATGCTGGACTTTCAAGAGGGTCGAACCGTCTTCTCTTGGTGGTTGAATACTATCTTTTCCGTGGATAGTTATCACTGTCCTATTTTTAATCAATTTCAGCTTCTGGTGAAGGGTGGAGGGAACGACTTGTACGTCGGGGTCGTGGAACCAAGGTCACCCCAACAACAGATTGAAAGATGTTGGGACATCCAGCACATGGAACTCCATCGAGGTTTCCAAAGGCCCAATTGACACAACGAATGATACTAGCCCAAGTACATTTAGTGCGTGAAATGATTCGGCCTCATTCCCAGGCAGACTGTAGTTCTGAGTAGGCAAACATTTAGTGCTGAACCATTGTTAATAAGTGTTATTAGAGCCCACTTCTCCAGACACTTAACGGTGATGTGGAATGGCTTATTGTGATTTCTCCCTTCCAATGGTAAATCCTTATCTAAGAAGGAAATTACCTTAGGTTCTATAATTGGCAGTATTAACCTAATTAGCTATTCGAGAGTTACGTCTATCGAAATATTAGCCTTATTAAGAACCTTCAGCACGGCTTGTTGGTGCCGGTGTAAAGCCATCAGCAAACTCCAGATGTTGAGTCATTTTTAGCTGCTTCAGTATAGCATCATCTTCTTCTTCTTGCTCTTTCTCCTTTTTTTTCCCTGCTTGCTTATCCCCTTTCTAATTGAGCTAGCTTAAAATGTCACCCATTCCTAGTCAAATGTTCTATCCCTTCCATAAGATCCCATAATCCTGGCATCATGCTCTTGGTTTGTCTGATCTCAGCCACATGTAGAGAACTTTTGAATTCCCACAGATAATCCAGATTAAAGTACTCTGACCTTCCTTTCCTTTCTTTCTCATCATCTTCTATTGTCCATGTGTTGTCAATGTCATCTAGCCCCCAAATGTCTTCCCCGATGTAATCTACTTGTTGTTCCCAGGTAGCCTAAAATTTAATCCATTCATCTCCGTCTGACTTTAAGACCTTTCGGACCAACCAGTAAGACTACATTTCACTGACATAGACCTCCTCCTCAAAAAGCTGAGAAAGAGCAATGCCATCTACCACATGACCGAATCTATACGGTCGTACTGGGTAATCTAACGGCCAGCTATCGTCATCATTACGCTCTTCTTAGTTATCGGCCTAAACCACCATTTAATATCCCTCCCAAGCATCGTCATTCTACTCCTTCATCATGTCCCACCCATTTTCAGCCATAATTAGAAAATTGGACGGTTAATCCTTAATAGCTGGAACACATGGGTGCGGCAGATACGCCAAACAGATATGCCAGGTAGGATCTTTTGACTGCCCCAATTACATATAATTCACCCTGACCCATTTCACATGATTCGACAGTGGATTGGTTGTGACATTTGATTTTTAAATAGCCATGGTGGTGGAATAACCTTATTGTCAATTAAATATTGGATTTGATGACGGAATTGTAGGCAATTATCAGTCAAGTGTCCATGGCTCTGATGGAAGGCGTAGTATTGAGAATGGTTGAATCTTGGCGGTAGGAGATTTGGTAGTCGTATTGGATCCAAAAGTTTTATTAGTCTCTTCTTGACAAGCCGATTCAGGGCTGTGGATAATGGTATATTGAGGGAAGTAAAGACTCTCCTCGGCATCCTTTGTTGCGGTGGCTGGTTATTTCCAAGTGGTAGTACAGAAAATGAGGAATTTGATTGCTCAGACTGAGGGTTCAGAAGTTTAATCTCGTTCGATTGAGGAATAAGGTTGGTAGAGGTAGTGGATTGGCTTTGATTATTTCTGACTTGGCTTGGATTTCTCAATATCTCCGGACTGGATCGCATCTTCAATCTGGATCTCAACGTTAAACAATTGCTTGAAAGTGGATAGTGGCTGTGTTATCAGATAACGCTTCAATGGAGACTGGAGGTTCTTGACTACAATTCTCACCTATTCCTTTTCCATTGGTGAATTTGTGATTTTGGCCGCCTTTCCCCTCCACCTGATTAGAAAGTCCACAAATGACTCCCGGCCATCCTGGCGGGTGGTTTTGAGTTCTCGGGTAGCGACGTCCAATTAGACGTTATAGCTGTACTAACTAACGAAGGCAGTGGTCATGTCTTACCATGTTCTTATCTTTACAACATTTAGGGAGAGAAACTATTTTTTCGCTGCCCCAGAGAGTGATCGATGGAACAATTAGGCCTTTAGCTGATCATCAGTTCTCATAGGGGAGAGAGTACTGATGTACATCCTCAGATGAATGCGAGAATCTCCAGTGCCATCAAACTTCTCCATCTCTGGCATCTTGAATTTTTCTGGCATCTTGGCATCCGAGAATAAGCACAAACCGCCTACATCCAGCATGTATTCTTCTACTCTCTTTGCTTTTCTCATTACTTTTTTCACTCTGTCGATCTGTTTTGTCGGCACGAATTTCCTGGACTTGACTGTGTTTTCCTCCTCTACTGTGACTTAACGGGGAACCCGCAGTGGTATAACGATCAGCGGCAGTTCATGTCCCTTGTTATCTGCCCAGAAGTCTTCTTCATTCTCATTTGGATCATCTTGCTGCTCATTTACTCTCGGTAAATGTGGCACCGGGATATTGGAATTTTGGAGGTGGTTAAAAATATGGGATTCAAAAGATGTTTGAAAAATATTTTAACACCTTAAAAGACAAATTTTGAAAAATCCATTTTTTGTTAAAAATAGAGTCGCCACTTAGTTTTTGAGAAAAATCAAGAAAGATAAAAATGGCTACTGATCTTTAAAACGTTTAACTAGAGAAAAAGGGTTCGAGTGTCAAGGTACGAATTAGGAAATGTGTTAGGCACCCCGTTCACCCAACCGTAAGGTTGGCCTCTACTAATTATCATTAATTCTTTAATAAGATTTTTTAAATTCATGCAAATAAAAAAAATAAAGACAAAGAGAGAACATCTAAAATCAAATACAAAAAATACATAACATATGTATATAGAACGTCGAAACAAAACAAATAATAAAAGAAAATTCTAAGTTCTACGACATATAATTTCTAACTAAAGAATACATGGAGCACTCCCACATGAAATTTTACCAAAATAAATTAAGCTATCATAATTTGAATGAAAAATCAAAAATATGCTAGAAATAGCTAAAATTACCTAAACATAAACTGCTACAAAATAAGCTAAATTATTCTAAACATGATTTCATAGTAACTAAAAATATGCATATTATCAAAACAAACTAGGTTAGCATTAACATGATGAATATTTTAAAAAAATAAAAAATATAACATAAAAAATGCATAAAAATCCTATAAAAAGAAAGTTTACAAAAAAAAACTAATACTAAAATGAAGAAGTTAGAAAAATTAAATTTAAACTATTAAAGAGAAAACTTAACTACTCATATTTTATATTTTAAAAGAGACAAAAGAAAGTAAAAGAAAAAAAAACAAAAGAGAAAAAAATTACATTTAAAGATGAAAATTAGCTTAAAAGACTTTTTATAATTTTTTGGTTTAACAAAATAAAAAGAAAAATAAAATAAGTACTATGAAAATAAAATAAAACTATAGAAAAAGAAAAAAAATAGAGTTTTATAAGAAAAATAAATACTAATATTAAAATAAATGAAATACTAAATGGAACATTATAAGAAAATTAAAGCTAATAATAAAAGAAAATAAAATTAAAAAAATACAATGCTAGAAAAGCAAATTACACTACTATTAAAGAAAAGAAAAGGAAGATTAAAAATAAATGCTTGGAATGAAATATTAAGCTAATATTAAAAAGAAAGAAAATAAAATAAAATAGAACATTAGTATTAAATGAAAAGGAAAAGAAAATGGATATTA
>JAULJZ010220399.1:0-17774 GCA_032270985.1 Heliamphora pulchella
AATTAATTTATATAGTCAATATAAAATTAATTACCCCAATGTGGTCCTGTTCAATACACACAAAGTGTACTAGCACAGCGAGTTAAAATAATAGGTGACGCTATTATCTGTTCCCCATAACCAAGACATGCATACTAAAACTCTATGCTACAGTCGTACCGATAGTTTGTCCAATGCTATCTAAATTGTAAACAAAAATTTATATTCTGTAAGAACCTATAATCTGGTCTTCTGTGTGCAAGCCGTACTCTACACGCCAGATTAAATACTGTACAAAATAAAGGACAACCATGCATAACATTAAAGAAATAATATTGCATTCATTGCTCATTAAAATTCTTATAAAAAAAATTAATTTTATTAAAAAAAATTAAACACTTAAAGCAACAAAATTCATGATTTTTAGTATACAACCCTGACATGGCGCTGCTGGGAAACCTTTAATGACATAGATGATTGTAGTGAGCAGCTCGCTGTAGCTTCATTCAAGCTCGGGCTAGAGAAAACTCACTAGCTAAGACAGTCCCTTACATAGAGGTGGGCCACCTGGATAGCTGAGCTCATGCAAAGAATGGAGCAGTATGCCAAGGTCAAAGAGGACATGGGCGAAGTGGTGCTCGAGGTACCGGCTCAGAAAGAAGAAAGGGAGGCCCGAACCGAGAAGAAGGAAAACAAGAAGCCTAAAAGAAGTTCAAGGAAGTGAAGAAGGTGGAAAAGCCAAAAGCTAGCTATGTAACGGCCAATACAGCATTCAAGGAGCCCATCCACAGGCTTCTTCCCAGATAAAAAATAAGCTCTGGTTCGAATGGCCCCCAAAGATGATTAGGGACCCCAGCAAAAGGAATGATAAGATACGTTGTTCGTATCATAAAGATCATGGATACATGATAGAGAACTGCAGGCAGTTCAGGAAGTTCCTAGTGGACCAGGTTAAGGCTGGGAATCTCGGCTAGATCATTGATAAAGAGAAGACCAGGGCCAAACAACATGTAGCAACCCAAGCTGAGCCAGAGGTGGTCGTGGATGAATTGGCGGGGATCATAAGCATTATACACGCAGGCCCTAGGTTGGGAACAACAAATGAAATCAGAATGGAACATCGAGAGGTTGCACACAGGAGGAAAGTAATGCAGACTCAGCTCAGCCAGAGGGAGCCAAACAAACAAAAAGAGCTGAGTAGCGAATATTCAGCTGGGAACGTAACCTTCACGGATTTAGATATGGAAGGGGTGGAACATCTTCATAATGATGCGTTTGTGGTCACACTCAAGATTGGCAGGTATGACGTAAAACGAATCTTAATAGATTAGGGCAGCTCAGCTGAAGTGATGTATTCTGATCTCTTCTTCAAGTTGGGTCATAAGAGAGAAGTTCTTGAGAAGTCGTATACTTCGTTAGTCGAATTTAATGTGCAGCCCATCCTACCCTTGGGGCAGATCACACTCCTAGTCTGGGTGGGAACCCAGGTAAGGAATATTGAATTCTTGGTGATAGACGTACCCTCCCGATACAACATCATAATGGGAAGAGCACAGCTACACCAGTTGAAGGCTATTCCCTCGGCATATCATTAAGTCCTAAAATTTTCAACGGCTAGGGGGCTGGAGACTGTGACGCCCCATCCTCCGGACACGTTGGGACATACATAAATATAAATAAAGGGATATTCTAGCCATTCATTCATATTTACATACGTTAGTATTACATCATAAAGAAGTTCTGAACCGTTCAAAAGTACATAACTATTACAGTTTCACTAAGAAATTTCAAAAATTACACTAAACACGGGAAAACTGAATAAAAGAACAAAAGCAGAGGTCTCGAATCCTTAGAATGCATGAGTGGGATCCACGTGCTCTTGGAACTCACCCTATTCTTCAGACTCTTCTTCTCCCTCTGGGATAACTACCTCCAAGAACTCCTCCTCACCTGTGGCACGAATGCCATGAGCTAAGGCCCAGAAGCAAAACACTTTAACCTTCTGACTAATCCCACGGCACAAAATTCACCACAACACATACCATATAACACCTAGTACAGTTTATAGTTAAGGAGATAAACAAATTTATGACAGGATAGTAGATAAGTCAATAAACATGTTCATATGAGATGCTGTGTATGAAATGCTGATGCCCAACCCAACATGTACCAAGATTATAATAGGAATTCCACGCCGGGAATCACTGGAGTAGACTTGATGGGAATTTGATCACTGAACCTATCGTCTCCTCGTTGCGAAAGGTAAATGCTCGCCTTGGTTACATGCCTCAGCCGTTTTACTCAATGGCAACGGCGTGCGAGCGGGCCAACCAATTTTGTCCATCTTTATTCGGGCCAACCGATCCCACATTAAGGACCAGGATGCTCGTTAGGCATCAACCCAAAGTCTAAAATATAATCAGGAAATTTAAAGAGACAATTCACATTATACAAAGTACCAAGATGAGGGATTTAGGACTGCCATAATTGGGCTCTCTTTGAAGTTACCACCGCAGTGGGATTAGGTCCGCCGAATTAGGCTCTCTCAAAAATTACCCTTCAAAATATCGTGGCAATGGTGTTTATGTCCTCCATAATTGGGCTCTTCTCCGAAATTACCACCTCTGTGGGATTAGGTTCGCCGAATTAGATTTTCTCCAAAATTACCCAATTTGCCCGTATCATAACTCAAGGAGCGACGGAATCAAAGAGACATTGAAACCAAAGTGCTAGTGATGAACCCATGGTGCCTAACAGTATTTATGATAAATTATTTCAAACACTGGGAGCGTACCAGGGTGTAGAAGGAGAATATATCCCAACACATTTACGAAAATGGCAACTAGGGATGCCGTATACTTAGAATCAAGAATGACAATCTCAATACAGGCCATCTCAACAACGGTTTGCACAGATGGACTCCAATATGCCAGGATTCAAGTGAAAATGTCAATGATGAATAATATGAAACTCAAATACAACCATCTATAGCATGGCATCAACAAGCATGGCAAGATTCATGGTACAACGCACAAGAATTTGGTATAAGTATGAGAAGTACAGGTTACGATTCTCAAGATATGATTCAACATGATCGCATGAGTTCTAAATCATCATACATTCACTTAGAAACACTAATCAACTAATTCAAATAAAAAATCATACAAAAACTCGGGACTCATAGTAAAGGATACTCAAACGTACACTTGACAATTTTAAGGCAAAAAATCAAGCATTAAATTAAAAGGGCCGACAAGGTTTTGGGGTATCTAGGCTTGGAATAAAGTTATGATTTTTAAACACTATTTAGATAAAAATATTTCTTACAATTCTCATGTTTAACACCAAGGCCAAAACCTAAGGCAAAAGGGTGAACATAACATCCTAAGTAAAAATAGTGCAGCACTTTCTTCAAGATTTTACAAAAAATATGCTTTTCTTAGTCTCGGTTTTGAGGTATCCAATTAAGTCCAAATAATCCCATTTTTGATTATGTTCTTTTTAAACAAGTCCCCTACAAGTTTCATGTTCATCTCTAAGGATAGTTGTTTGGAACAAGTTAGACGTTTGGGCTATTTTAGAAAATAGGTTCTGTCAACAGCCAAAACTCAGCAGAGCTGGTTTTGGACTGAGGGTTTGAAACGGTTTTGGGGTATCATCCCAAGGATTTAAGATTTTATTTCTGGAAAGAAAGTACTTTAATATGTTAGCTACACTGTTCATGTAGATCACGTTTGAAGTAGGCCACTAAAAATAGGAATTTGGGCTATACAAAAATATGTGACAGTAGTGTCTTTTGAGGGCTGAAACTCAATAGAGACTTTGAAAGGGATTTTGACCTATATAACCTCAATAAGTTTTGCTTATTTTTGGTGGGTAGATAGATATACATGTTATCTACAATGTTCATGTTTTGACCAATGTTCAGATCTCACTTTAAACTAGGGTTTCTAAGTCGGTAGTGTTGATTGGTCGAAAAATGACACACTTTGGTAATATTATAATATCTCGAGTTCTACTTATGAAAATGAGTTCAAACCAATTTTGGATGAAAGATAACACAAAAATCTAAGTTTGGACATAAAGAACATTCTTATATCAATTTTCTGCATTGAGTTATTGCATTCCAAAGTTTAGAGCAGAAATATCTATGTTCTCAAAAATAAGTCTCTTAGGATCTAAGTCTTCTACTTATGTCATGTCAAGTTTTTGTTCCATCTCTTTGCATACTTGTATTTTAAACTTTAATATCAAGGCTCTAGAACACTTAGAAGTCATCAAATTCAAAGGTAACAACATACAACAATATCTCTTATCACCCATAAACATAATAATCCCAAATTTCCAACTACGACGCCTTTTCAGTTTGATTTCGGTTATCGATTCTTAGAGTGTTTAAAAGGATGTGTTGGGGGATATTTTGAGGGATATTAGACACAAGGTTTAGAGATTTACTTACTTGTTTGGGGGCTCAAGGATGGTAGGATGGAAGAACTTAGCCTTAGGAAAACACCTCTTGCTTCTCCTTGGCTCCTTATTTTTCTTCTCATTCTTTTTCTCCCTCAAACTTGTATATTACTTAAAGAACACTCAACCAAGCCTTTCTCTCTCTATATGCATGAAAATATGAAGGAAAGAAGATGGTGTTTGGCTTGGTTTCTCTCTCATTTATTTCCTTACACATCACATGGGTTCCTTTAATTTGGTTCAAGTTTTGAGGGAACAAATCTGATATGAGGAAGGTAAATACAGCTAGGGGGCTATTTGGGGGACAAAAACCTGACCTCACTTCAATCAAGGGATTTTTCATTGGTTTGCGTGCCCTAATGTGTAAGAAAATGCATTAAAAGTTAATTTAATGTATCTTTTTAGTGTTTTTTTTATCTTGAGACCTATTATGTTAATATGTTTTTGGTAAATATAGTATTCTCATGTGTTATTATAGTTTTCAGAGTAATTGATTAAATAGATGTAGTCTTTTAGGTCAAATTAAGCTATTTTGGCAATATGTTACTTTTTGACTTATTTTGTTGTGTAGAATTTCAATAATGATTTGTTTGGTTTTGTTAACTTATAACACTATATTATTATGTATATTACTTTCTCAACAAGTATTGGATCATCATAAGATTTAATTTAATATATTTTTCATCATTTAAGCTAAAAGGAAAGCAAAAAGTCACTTTTTGGCACTCTTCCCATGGTGGTCGGCCACTAAGGGGTATTTTTATTATTTTTGATGTTATTTTGTTCTTTACTAGTTAATTGTACTTAAATATTTAATTTAGGGTATCCATGTGTCAAAAATTTGGATTTTTAAAACTTTTTGCTGTATTAGGGGCTAAACGGTCATTTTACCCTAGTTATGAGGATTTTTTATTTTTAATTCATTATTTCATGATATTTACTTAATTTAGAATGTTAGGAGGCTCTCTGGGTGCTAAGCCTTTGTTGCTTGAGCTTTGAATCTTTTTAGGGTTTTCGGCCCGAATTTAGGGTTTTCGATTCGAGTTAAGATTTTGAACCTCGTCCATGCTCTATAGCCTTGTGGACTATCCGTCACTAATACTAGGGTCCGAGCAGGGTCATTACAAACTACCCCCCTTAAACAAATTTCGTCCCTAAAATTTTGCCCCGTACTTCATCGTATGAAAGGTTAAGGATTATTTACTAACATTGTGCCTTCTTGTTCTCCAAAATTGTGTCCTTGTTTACTTGAGTCGTTCTTTATGATTCTTTATTGAGGGTTTGGGCAGGGTCGAACTCATACATTCAGCACTTAGAGTGATGGTTGTTTTGTCCTACTAACATCTTAGATTGATTACTACCTCATTTTCAATGATCATGTCACATATCCACGGCTTGAGGGTTATTTGATTAGTGTTAACCTAAAAGCTTTTATCCTTTAAGCACATCCTTTCCCATATGATGCAACTAATCTCAACAAATCTAAACTAACATACATTCTCGAGTTGCGAATACGAACGTACCCTGATTATCGATAAAAGACTTGGTAGCTCAGATATGCTGTTAGTGCCCTTCTGGTTGAGGTTACGGTTGTTTCCACTGCTGCGGTTGATTTCCCCAGTTCCCCTGTCCTAGCTGTGGACATTGTGACTTTTTGTGCTCGGGATGACCGAATTCATAGTAGGGCATTACCTTCTTGTTTTGTTGGTTAGTTGCTAGTCGGTCGACTTGAACTGACTGCGTATACTTTGGTGGCTGGTTCTAGGGTTGGTTCCACTGATGGGAGTGGTTGTTCAGAGTCCTCTGTCCTAGGCGCGGGCACTCAAACCTCTTATGTCCTGGTTGGTGACATTTAAAGCAGACTATAGATTTTGTAGAGGAGTCTCTTGGATGTTCTTGTCTGTTATCCTTTTGATATAGCCTTTTTAGAATGAACACTCTATTGCTTTTTACTGGTCCTCCGGAGCTGGTATTTCTTTTCTTCTGGTTCCAAATCCTTCTAGAATCAGCTAAGTTTGTCTCTGCCAATAGGGTTTCTTGTACTACTTGAGTGTAAGTCGAAAGTTGTAAGCAGATGACTCTAGTCCGGATAGAGGATTTTAGGCCCCACTCGATCTTTCCTGTCTATGATTCTTCATCAGGTATGATGGTTGTAGTAAATCGGCTCAACTCTTCGAAGCGGTTGACGTACTGGGTTACTGACATAGATTCTTGTTTTAGCTCCAAAAATTCTCCGACTTATTCCTGTTGAAAGGGAGCTGGAAAGTACTTTTCCAAAAATAATTCTTCAAACTGATTCCAGGTCAAAGCTGCTACATCTTGGGTGTTGTTAATCATAGACCACCAGTAGTCGGCCTCTCCTTCCAATAGGTTTGCTTCTAGAGCTACTTGATTTGCCTCATCTTGAACTCCCATAGAGTTGAATAATTTCTTGACTGCTCTGAGCCATTCTATGGCCATTCTTGGTTTAGCTCCCCCCTTGAACGTAGGGGCTCATTGTTTTCCGAGTTCTAATAAGATCCATGCTCGATTATACACGCGTGGACGATTAACGCTGGCTGCAAGTTCACGCAAGGCCTGGTCTAACCCTGGCGCTTGTTTGTTTACGGGTCCATCTGCTAGCCGTTGACGGTTAGGTCGTCTTCCTGACATCTAAATAAAGAGGGGAGGCGTTGCGGCTTGTGAGTCATCTTTTTAAAATCTTGATTGTCTTTAGGTTTTGGGATCTTGTGGAGTTAATTTAAGAGTTATTCATTTGTATTTCACAATATTCAAGTTTGAGTACACAATCGATTGAGAATACAAGTTTTTTTTTAGAACGATTGCAAAGAGCGAGATACATAACACATAGGGGCCCAACTAGAATAGGTGGGGATAAAACCATCTGACTTTGACCGCATAACCTAATGTTACGTCCAAGTTTTATAGCATTTTCATTGTAGTCCCACGTGCCGCACTCCTGCAGGTCCCATGCGAGCTTTATCAGTGAAGGCGATAGGAACCTTTGTATAGGTCTTCATTAGAGACGTTCTTGCAGTTGGGGTTATTAATCCTTAAAACTCGTTCTGGTAGAGATCTGGTTTGCAACTCACTGCTGTGTTAGGTGGTTCTTCTGAGGATGTGCACTATCTGAATTCCTCGTGAAAGTGCTAAACTATGCTAACTATCGTTTCTCATCGATCTAGGTCTTAGGAGAGGCAACCTGAGGCAGCGAATGGCCAAGCATTTACTCGAAGATTTTGAATGATGTATTAGACTGCACGAAATATGGCTAGAGGTTAAAACAGCTTAGGGACGGTAAACAAGTCCTTTACCGAGATTCAAGAAAAGATTCCTAAATGGCTCAAAAGATAGGTTAGATGAGATCAAATGGTCACGGTTAAGGTAGTCACCGTTGACACAAATGTGGTGGTCATTTGGGGTTCACATGTAGGTGAAACAAGTGGATAGTGAACAATACTTTAAACAAGTGTCCCCAAAACTAGTCCAGTATAATTAGATTAAGATAAAAGAGGTGTTTAAGCAAAAGGGGTAGCCAAACTAGATATTTGTCCTGAAGTTACGTCGACCTAATGTACTTCAATTCAAGCTTCCAAGTCTACTTTCATGGTAAAGATTTCAAGAGTGTATGAAGAATTTTACAAAATCACTACAACAGATTGTGGTTCCAGAATTGAGAGAAATGAACGACGGTAGAAAATTTTATCAATGTCGAATGTTTAGAACGGGTACTTAACAAAGATTTGATACCGAGTTCTACAAGAGAAGAGTTAGTTCAAGGATGATGACTTGAATCGGAGGAGAATCAAATGCGAATACCGGTCATTATCGAGGCATGAAAACTTGAGGACAAGGGTATTTTCTAGGATTGAATTTCTAACGTGGTTATCAACAAGAGTTGGATGCATAAGAGTTACCAACGAACGACACTTGACGGTACCGTTGAGAACTGATGATATAAGAGGAAAGGACATGCAAAAGAACTTTAAAAAGTTGACACAAGGTCTTGGGGTAAACGAGAAAGTAATTTATAAGGATGAAGTTGCGGGGTTCTAACAGTGTCTCTCGAGGTGATATCTAAAACTTCTCCTAGTGCGTACTCCTATCTACCCCCTTAAAACAAGATAACTCGTCGAATAAATCTTCAGCCTCCGATCTCGATGCCCTTACTCGTCCTTCGTATGTAGATTTCTTGCTGCTTCTGATCCCGATAACGTCCTAACATGACTCGCTATAAGACTTAGACGCAGCAGATTTTAGTTCATATAATGTATAGATGATAGTATTAATTAATACAGCGCATCCTATAGAGCTCTAATGCGACAGAATGCATGGTTCCCCATAACCCAAGGCCTGAAGGTTCACTAAACCTGGGCTCTGATACCAACTGTGACACCTCGTCATTCGGGCACGTTGGGACATACATAAATATAAGTAAAGGGATATTCTAGTCATTTATTCATATTTACATACGTTAGTTATTACATCATAAAGGAGTTTTGAACCGTTCAAAAGTACATAACTATTACAGTTTCACCAAGAAATTTTAAAAATTACACTAAACACGAGAAAACTAAATAAAAGAACAAAAGAAGAGGTCTCGAATCCTTAGAATGCATCAGTGGGATCCACGTGCTCTTGGAACTCACCCTGTTCTTTGACTCTTCTTCTCCCTTTGGGATGACTCCCTTCAAGAACTCCTCCTCAACTGTGGCACGAATGTCATGAGCCAAGGCCCATAAGCAAAACACTCTAACCTTCTAACTAATCTCACGACACAAAATTCATCACAACACATACCATATAACACCAAGTATAGTTTATAGTCAAGGAGATACACAAATTTATGACAGAATATCAGATAAGTCAATAAACATGTGTATATGAGATGCCGTGTATGAAATGCAAATGTCCAACCCAACATGTACCCAGATTATAACAGGAATTCCATGTCGGGAATCACCGAAGTAGACTTGATGGGAATTTGATCACCGAACCTATCCTCTCCTCGTTGCGAAAGGTAAACGCTTGCCTTGGTTACATGCGTAAGCCGTTTTACTCAATGGCAACGACGTGGGGGCGGGCCAACCAATATTCTCTATCCTTATCCGGGGCAACCGATCTCACATTAAGGATCAGGATGCTCATTAGGCGTCAACCCAAAGTCTAAAATATAATCAAGAAATTTAAAGAGACATTTCACATTATACAAAATACCAAGATGAGGGATTTAGGACCGCCATAATTGGGCTCTCTCTGAAGTTACCACCGCAGTGGGACTAGGTCCGCCAAATTAGGTTCTCTTCGAAATTACCCTTCAAACCATTGTGGCAATGGGGTTTAGGTCTGCCATAATTGGGCTCTTCTCTAAAGTTACCACCTCAGTGGGATTAGGTCTGCCGAATTAGGCTCTCCCCAAAATTACCCAATTTGCCCGTATTATAACTCAAGGAGCGACAGAATCAAAGAGACATCAAAACCAAAGTTCTAGTGACGAACTCATGGTGCCTAACAGTATTCATGATAAATCATTTCAAACACTAGGGACGAACCCAGGGTGTAGAAGGGGAATATACCCCAACACATTTACGAAAATGGTAAGCAGGGATGCCGTAGACTTAGAATCAAGAACGACAATCTCAATACAGCCCATCTCAACAACTGTTTGTACAGATGGACTCCAATATACCAGGAATCAAGTGACAATATCAATGATGTATAATATGAATCTCAAATACAACCATCTATAGTATGGCATCAACTAGCATGGCAAGTTCTTGGTACAATGCGCAAGCATATGGTATAAGTATGTGAAGCACATGCTACGATTCTCAAGATGTGATTCAACATGATCGCATGAGTTCTAAATCATCATACATTCACTTAGAAACACTAATCAACTAATTCAAATTAAAAATCATACAAACACTCGGGTCTCATAGTAAACGGTACTCAAACATATACTAACAATTTTAAGGCAAAAAATCAAGTATTAAATTAAAAGGGCCAACAAGGTTTTGGGGCATCTAGACATGGAATGAAATTATGATTTCTAAACACTATTTAGATAAAAATATTTTCTACAACTCTCATGTTTAACACTAAGGCCAAAACATAAGGCAAAAGGGTGAACATAACATCCTAAGTAAAAATGGTGCAACACTTTCTTCAAGATTTTACCAAAAATATGCTTCTCCATTTTGAGGTATCAGATTAAATCCAAATGATCCCATCTGTTAGTATGTTCTAGTTCAACATGTCCCCTACAAGTTTCATGTTTAGCTCTAAGGATAGTTGTTTGGAACAAGTTAGACTTTTTGGCCATTTTAGAAAATAGATTCTGTTAGCCGCCAAAACTCAACAGAGCCGGTTTTGGACAGAGGGTTTGAAATGATTTTGACATATTAGCCCAAGGATTTATGGTTTGATTTTCGGTCAGCAAGTACTTCAATATATTAGCTACAATGTTCATGTATACCACTTCTAGAGTAGGTTACTAAAAATAGGGATTTTTCGCTACATAAAAATAAGTGACAAAAGTGTCCCTTGAGGGATGAAACTCAATAGAGACTTTGAGAAGGGTTTTGACCTATCAAAACTCAATAATTTGTGGTCATGTTTGGTGGATAGATATATATAAATGTTATCTACAACATTTCTGTTTTGACCAAAGTTCAGATCTCACTTTAAACTAGGGTTTCCAAGCCAGTAGTGTTGACTGGTTAGAAAATGACACACTTTGGTAAAATTGCAATATCTCGCGTTCTACTTATGCAAATGAGTTGAAAATAAATTTGGATGAAAGATAACACAAAAGTATAGGTCTGGACATAAAGAAAATTTTTATATCAATTTTGTACTTTGAGTTATGGTGTTCCAAAGTTCAGGACAGAAACATCTATGTTTTCAAAAATCAAGTTTCTTAGGATCCAAGTCTTGTACTTATGTTATGTCAAGTTTTTGTTCCATTTCTTTGCATGCTTGTGTTTTAAACTTTAATATCAAGGCTCCAGAACACTTAGAAGTTATCAAACTCGAAGATAACAACAAACAACATCTCTTATCACCCATAAACATAACAGCCCCAAATTTTCAACTACGACGCCTTTTCGATTTGATTTCAGTTCTCGATTCTTAGAGTGTTTAAAGGGATGTGTTGGGAGATATTTTGAGGGATACTAGACACAAGGTTTATAAATTTTACTTACTTGTTTGGGGGTTCAAGGATGGTAGGATGGAAGGACTCAGCTTTAGGAAAACACCTCTTGCTTTTTCTTGGCTCCTTGTTCTTCTTCTCCTTCTTTTTCTCCCTCACACTTGTATATTGCTTAAAAAACACTCAACCAAGCCTTTATCTCTCTATATGCATGAAAATATGAAGGAAAAAAGAGGTTGTTTGGCTTGGTTTATATAGGCAAAGTCTAGGGAACATGGAGGGGACAAAAGATTAATTAAGGTACTTTATCCTCATTTATTTCCTTACACATCACATGGATTCCTTTAATTTGGTTCAAATTTTGAGGGAAGAAATCCGATATGGGGAAGTGAAATATAGCTAGGGGCTATTTGGGGGACAAAAATCTGACCCCACATTAATCAAGGGATTTTGCATTGGTTTGCGTGCCCTTATGTGCAAGAAAATGCATTAAAAGTTAATTTGATGTATCTTTTTGGTATTTTTTTCTTACTGAGATCTATTATTTTAGTATGTTTATGATAAATATAGTATTCACATGTATTATCATAGTTTCTATAGCAATTAATTAAATAGATGTACTCTTTTAAGTCAAATTAAGCTATTTTAGCAATATGTGACTTTTTGACTTATTTAGTTATGTAGGACTTCAATAATGATTTGTTTGGTTTTGTTAATTTATAACACTATATTATTATGTATATTACTTATTCAACATGTATTGGATCATTATAACATTTAATTTAATACATTTCTCATCATTTTAAGGTAAAAGGAAAGCAAAAAGTCACTTTTTGGCATTCTTCCTAAGGTGGTCGGCCACTAAGGGGTATTTTTGTCATTTTTGATGTTATTTTGTCCTTTTCTACTTAATTGTACTTAAATATTTGATTTAGGGTATCCATGTGTCAAAATTTAGATTTTTAAGACTTTTTGCTGTAAAAAGGGTAAAACGGTCATTTTACCCTATTTATAAGGATTTTTGATTTCTAATTCATTATTTCATGATATTTACTTTATTTAGAATATTAGGAGGCTCTCCGGGTGCTAAGGCTTTGTTGCTTGTGTTTTGGATCTATTTAGGATTTTCGGACCGAATTTAGGATTTTCGATTCGAGTTAGGGTTTTGAACCTTGTCCGTGCTCTATAACCTTGTAGACTATTCGTCACTAATACTAAGGTCTGAGCAGGATCATTACAGAGACGGTTAGGAGAGATCAGGCTATGGCCAAACCACGTTTCATGGCCACAATTAGAGGAAAGGCTAGCCCGAGCACAGACGAGCAGGTATGCGTAATGTGACTACAGGGTTGACTCGCGCTAGAAGATGTGGGTAGGGTTCTGAAGGACAAGGTTGTGGAGCCATTGAAAAAGATCATACTGAAAGGGGATGATCCTGAACGCTTCTTCTTGCTCGGTTTGAGCATGGCCGAGCAAGAAGAGGTTGAGCTGGTAGAGTTCTTAAAATCTAACATTGAAGTGTTCGCCTGGACACTTTATGAGATGCCCAGCATATATCCTGAGGTGATCCAACACAAACTCAATGTAAACCCAGCGCACAAACCTGTTATACAGCACGTGATAAGGTCATTAGTGCAGCATTCACAAGCTATTGTAGAAGAAGTTGAGAAACTGCTTGAGGCATATACGATCAGAGAAGTGCAATATCCGCTTTGGCTCTCCAAAGACTCATTTCTTTTGCCCAAAATTGATTAATTGGTGGACTTAGCTATAGGACATGGGAAAATGAGTTTCCTAAACGCTTATCGGGGATACCATCAGATTGCCCTGAGCTTGGCAGACCAGGAGAAGACCAGCTTTATCACCCCCGGGGTTTATACCGCTATAAGGTGATACCATTCCGCCTTAAGCATGCTGGGGCAGGACAGTATGTGTGTGATCCCAAAGTACTACCCAACCAGTGACTGGGGTCTCCACACTCAACGTCATTTGATGCTATTTACGTGATCTCAAAGACTCAACGTCACACTCCCACTGACTAGGGTCTCCACACTCAAAGTACTACCCAACCAGTCCATTTCTAACCCCAAAGCAGATGCAAAAGCAGATGATATAAATGAA
Organism: Heliamphora pulchella; assembly: GCA_032270985.1. Taxonomy (NCBI): domain Eukaryota; kingdom Viridiplantae; phylum Streptophyta; class Magnoliopsida; order Ericales; family Sarraceniaceae; genus Heliamphora; species Heliamphora pulchella. Next base: position 13,724 of record JAULJZ010220399.1, read on the forward strand.
TGTGATGCTTCCGTGTCGATAAGAACATTTGCTCATGATCTATAGACTAGAAAAGTACCTCTGATTATGGAGGTGGTAGCAGCATCATCAGGCATGACCGGTGCTCTGGATGAACGGGGATCTACTAGAACATAAGCTCTGGCCGGTGCACTGTGGCCCTGAACTGTAGAATGTTTTCCTGACTGCACTGAAACGCTCCCTTCTGCAAATCTGGATGGCAGACGTCCCTAAGCAGATGGAGTAACAGAAGCTCCAGCTGTGCTCCCCCGTCAGGGGCAATCCCTATGGACGTGCCCAGACTGGCCACACTGAAAACATACCACTGGTCCTCTTCCCTGAGCATGTGACTGCGGTTGAACCGGCGTCGGACTACGGCACTCTACCGTACGATGTCCAGGCCGTTGGCATCTAAAACAAATAGACTCCCTCCTCTGCTCCAACCTTCCTGTTGAAGGTAGGGGTGGCACGGATGCAGAAGACTGCGGCGGATACGACCCCATCGGATGCGAACGTGGACCAGATATCCGTTGGTGCTTGTTCTCCATGCGCCCCTGACCCTATGTACGTTCCCCTCCTTGCTGACCCCGACTGTCTCTATCTCGGTCCGTCTCATTCAGAGTTTCTTCCACTTTCATGGCCATCTGTACCAGCTATGTGAAGACCTGCATCTGGAATGCTGCCACTCTGTCTCTAATAGCAGGCCTCAAACCTCTCTCGAACTGCTTTGCATGGAACTCATCAGTCGGTATGATCTCCTGTGCTAACCAGGACAGACTGGTGAACTCAGCCTCATACTCCACCAATGACATAGTTCCCTGAGTCAAAAACAGGAAATCCTCTTTGTAGCGATCCCTCAGCGTCGCTGGAAAGTATTTTTCCAGAAATACCTTCGTGAATGCCTCCCAAGTGCCAGCAACTGTAGTCCTGGTGAACTTCCACCACATGTGCGCACTCCCCCTCAGCTGGAAGGCAGCAAAAGTAACCCTCAGATCATCCTCCTCAATCTGAAGCGTGTCCATGATCCTGGTGACCAGCTCTAGCCATTCAGTGGCAACAGTAGGGTTGGGATCCCCAGAAAAGGTAGGAGGGTCCAAACGGCGGAACTCGCGCATTGCGACCGTCACCCTCGATTTCGGTATACTCTCCCTGCCCCTAGCGGTCTCAGCCAGTTGCCGGATGGAGCCGACCATCTGACGTAACAGATCTCTCTCAGCAATAGGTCCTTGGGGTGTATTAGCATCCCCAACATCTGGGACTGGAATGTCCCTTCGGCCTGAACCACGGCCACGGCCTCGACCACGGCCTCGTTTACCCCGCGTAGACATAACTTTATATGATAGCAAGATAACAGAGTAAGCTTCCTACAACATATTATAGCTAACGTAAAAGACAGATAAGCATGCTAACACATAGCCATTGAATATCATGTCATCACATCTCACATACCGAAGAGAACCAACAAGAAAGACTCGTCACTCTGAACAACCTACTTAGATTCCTAGCTAGAAATCAAGTCCGCGAAACGCATCTCTAACATGGCTCCCAAGTCTATTAACCCAAATGCCCGAAGGCGAGACTAATCAATCCCAAGGTTTGCCTCCATACCCACATAAACAAGCTATCATGCATATGTTAACAGAAGCTAAAACACAAGCAATCAAGCACACGCACATCCTCACAAGGTGATGTACCCTCATTCCCATGGCTCATAGGTATTCGAACCCAGAGCTCTGATACCAAGTTGTCACGCCCCAAACACCAGGGTCACGCGAAAGCCCACCAAAGCACCCATTTATCATGAAAATAGGTTTTACAGTTAGAAATCAAAAAATACAACATTTGGATAAAAGATTTTCCCAAGGATCAACTCTCATAAACAATAAACATGCATTCTCATACATAAATAAGCATATCGCTAAAAGGCGTATAAAACCGGCCTACACAGGCACCACATGTAAAAGTACTTGTTTCAAAAAGAGAAAACTACAACAAGTCTTCCATCACCTCTACAACTAGGTCAACTCCACGTGCTCACCTGAAAAAAGGTTTACAGCAAAAATCCCACACCGTGAACCGAAGCCTAATAGAAAAATAGATTGTAAAGCTTAATACATGTCATGCAATCATATGGTTGGAGCTAGCTCGACCACAAAAGCCAAATAAGCTTTTCTCTAAAAAATCACACGTTTTCATCCTTGAAGCTATGCATATAATCTTGATAGATATCATGCCACAGTTAAGGAAAAGCAGGAAACAAAACATTCTCGACTCGGGACACGCATTCGAGAAGACACAATAAATGTAATCCTATGTACCGACTCTGCTACACCGACAAAGGTAACAACTGTAGATTCTTGTCCATTACTCTATAGCCGCGCAGAATCCAATAAGTAATGACAAGTTCTATACGGAGTCACGACAACGACGCCATTAACGGAGGCAACCGACAAATACTTAATTTACGGGACCTGAACCCGAGGAAACTAAGCACCTACACGACTCAATTTACGGGGACTAACCCGAAGAAACTGAGTACCTACGCTGCACACGTTTTCAAATTTGCACCGACGAGCAATGGAAACCCAACTCAACCGAACCCATTATCACGGTACATCTATAGAAAATATTTCAAAATCAACCCACAAACAGATATACAACACATGTATATAAGGAGATCCAATCCATGAATCATGGAGATCAAACAAAACATGTAAAAACATATTTTCACCCAAAACATTTTAGAAGTTGAGACTCAACCCCAAGGGTTAGCTCCAAACCTCCAATAAAACACGTTTTCACAACTTTCATAAAACTCCTCGGTTTCAAACCTCCTTTCTTTTGAAAACTACAGGCAAACATCCCATTCTAGAATGCCACGGGCTCATAGAACTCATCCCAATCTCAAAACTCTTCTTCTCACACAAAGAAAGAAAAGGGTCAACACCAAAAGAAAATGTGTCGACACAAACAGCGGAGATGTCGACCCAAATAGAAAATGTGTTAACACAAACAGTGGAGGTGTCGACACAAATAGAAAATGTGTCAACACAAACAGCAACAGAATACTCAACACCAACAGAAGAAAATTGTGTCGACACAAACAGAAAATGTGTCGACACCAACAACAAAAGGTGTCGACGCAAACAGAAAATGGTGTCGACACAAAAGAACTGAGAGTTCACTGCAACAGCCACTGAAGCATGGTCAACACCCCAGAAGGAAAATGTATCGACCCTAACAAAAAATGGTGTCAACACAAAAACCTAAACTTCCCAAATTTCAGAATAAGTTACAGGCGATGGTGAAAAATAACCCAAGCTACTAAAACAACTTCTCAGCTCCAAATTAGACCAACCAAACACTCCTTTAACAACCCACGGGCATACATAAACCCAAAACAACAAGGATACACCGAAAGGAAAGCCTCAAAACCCTTTTCCTCCAACCGAAATCCACCCAAAAGTGATTTTTATACCAAAAATCCAACTTTTGAAACGTAAATCACTTTTCATGCGTTTTTAAATGGTAGAAACATGAATGATTATACATAGTACCCTCTAACAGTTATACAGTCTAGGATCCTACCTCGGTGAGTTAAAAACTCGACATCTCGATCCACGTGCTAAATTAAACTTTGTCAGAATAAAATTTTGTTCGGGTGGATGCGTAAATCGCGATGCCAATACTAAGGATCAGCAGTTGGTTTGCCAAAAATCAAGCCCTAGGTCCCCGAGAAGTTAGAGAGAAGGTAGAGGTTTGGTTTGAGAAAAAGAAACTTAGTCTCCAAACTTTGCAAAATATTTCCACAAATATCTAAAGGCTAGATATTTATAAGCCAAGAAAATATCTTTTTCAAAAATATCTTCTTTTTTTTTTTTTTTAAATTTTGAAATTCACACAGAAACTCCCTACAACCCTGGGAACTAACCCCGCATGCTTATTTCAACACAAACATGCATCAAAACGCATAAATCATACATCGTAAAAATATATATGCAAAAACACGTCAAACATATATAAATCTCAAAAAGAGACGGGTTCGGGTCTTACA
>JAULJZ010220410.1:0-17774 GCA_032270985.1 Heliamphora pulchella
GGAGAAGGTGTTAGGCACCCCGTTCGTCCAACCGTAAGGTTAGCCTCTACTAATCATCATTGGTACTTTTAATAAGATTTCTCAAATACATGCAAATAAAAAAAAATAGAGGCAAAAAGAGAACATTCAAAATCAAATCTAAAAAAATACATAAGATATTTATATAGAATACCAAACCAAAGCAAATAAGAAAGGAAAATAAAATCCTAAGTTCTACGACATGCAATTTCTATCTAAAGAATACATGGAACGAACCCGCATGCGATAATACTAAAATTAACACGATTCAAAGAATAAAAAATATGCTAAAAATTACTAAAATTACCTAAATATGAATTGCTAGTAAAAGATAAACTAGACTATTCTAAACATGATTTCAAAGAAAGTAATTAAAACATGCATATCACCAAAATAAACTAGGTTAGTGTTAACATGATTACTTTTGCCAAAGAGAAATATTAAACCAAAATAAAAAGTGTGCAAAATTATATATTCGAAAGTTTAATGACAAAGGAAAACAAGTATCAAGAATTTTATGTAAATTTTTATCCATGCAAAAGAGTGTTCAAATTAAAAGAACATCTATAAAGAAGATTTAATAATTTTTTTCTTAAAAAAAAGAAATGCTATTAAACCAATTAGAAAAATGGGCTAACTATTTATATTTTATATTTTAAATGAAACAAAAAAGAAGAAAAGAAAAAGAAATGAAATGAACAAGAGGATTTAAACTACTATTTAATAAATGAGAGAACTACACTACCATTTGAAGATGAAAAAAAAAAAAGAAGAATATTAATTAGCATAAAATACTTTTGTGGTTTTTTAGATTAGCAAAAATGAAAGAAAAGAAAAATAAAATAAGTACTATGAAAAGAAAATAAAACTAACTTTAAAAGAAAAAGAAAAAGACAAAGGAAAATAAAGCCAACAATAAAAGAAGGAAAAAAGAAAAATAAATAGAACATTACACGCAAATTAAATTTACATTTTAAAGAGAAGAGAAAGAAAATGGGACATTAGCATTAAATGGATGCAATAATAATAATTACAATTATATGTATGTAAGTGTTTGAATTATAACAATAACAGCATCGTTTAGTCGTATTGCTAAATTATGTTAGCACTATTTAATGAATTAGCAAAGGGTGACAATGTGCTAGGTGTGAAATGTGGGTAAATTAACAACTAAGAAATTAGTGAAAGTAACCAAATTACATGAAGCAAATTAACTGATAAACACGATTAACTATATAAATGAAAGAAACATGAGAATTGAAATTGAACTTAACCCGATCACTCTAAAAGAGAGGGAATGGAGTTAGAAAGATCGGGGATCCAAACAGAATACCTGGATTGCTAGTGAATCCTCTAGTCGGGGAATGGTGTCGATAGCCCAATCCTCAAGATCCAGGTCAAGGTTTTAATGTTGGCATCAGAGGTTCGGCTCTCTGTACTTTGGCATGGTTTCAGCGTCAGGGCTCGAAATTGCTCTGTGGCTTGGCAACTCGGCAAAGTTTCTCTTACTCAAATTCTGTCTTGAAAGTGTACCAGGGGGTACGGTATTTATAGAATTCCTCAACCAATGAAAGGCTGACACGTTTTTGGAACACGCCAGTCCATTTGAAGTTGGCTGTCGCCAAGTTAGGAGTTGGCGGTCGCCACAAATGAAAAGGTTCCAAAAAGTTCTTGTGGCAGTCGCCACAATTCAAGTTGACAGTCGTTAGGTTAGAGTTGGCGGTCGCCACTATTCAAGTTGGCGGTCGCCACTTTGGCCAGGGTTTCCAAGGAGTTCTATTGGCAGTCGCCACAATGGAGTTGGTGGTTCAAAATGATTTCATTGGTTTGAGGGTTTTGATGATTGGGTTCAAATACTGAGTTTGAATTATTTTTCGAGAATCGTACTGAAGCACCATTCCAACTGTTTTCATAATCGAATTCACCTAAGATTGGGCGGGATCAAATTGAGGTGTTTACAATAAGCATGACATAGCGATAAGAACCTCAAGTTGAGGACATCTATTTTCAAAGGCTTGGGGTATATATCTCCTCTATTTTGTGTAAAAAACATGAAGAACTGCATCACACAAGAAGCATGAGTATCCAGACTTCAACCATTATTTTGTCCAGATCAAGTAATTTATGTTGAAACTAGGGACATCTATATTTTAAAGTCAATGGGCATCGACTCTCTCCATTTTAAGAAAGAAGTATGAAGAATTGTAACATGTAAGAGACGTAAGCATTAAGAAACCATTCAGCTTTTGTCCAAGAATCATACATCGTTGGTGAAACCAAGTAATCCAGCATGGAGCTAAGGGCACCTATCTTTTGAAGTTATGCGTATGTACCTTAGTCTATTTGGGAAAGAAGAGTGAAGAACTGCATTATTCAAAGGACATGAACATTCACATATCACATATCATTTTTGTTTAAGAAGTGAACGTCGTTATCAATGAATTTATCACGACACGGAGGGCGTTGCTAAATGCAAGAACTTTGTATTTTATAACGATATAGTGGTCTAAGTGTTTTACAATTGATAGAGTAAAATGAATTCAAAATTTTAAATGATAAAATTTTCAAAACATAATTTTATCATGATGATTCATGACATAGTGAAAATGGTACAACTTTCATTATTCAAACTTCTATCTTCAGTCTTTTAACTTTTATTTCTTTGCTCGGACCTCAACACCTTGTTAGTCAAAAAGAGTTTCCATGAGTACATTATTCTATTAAAAGGCACAACCAAATGATTAAACTTTTATAAATTTGGTTTTTTCTTAGCTTCTTTAAAAAATGCGTGTTTTTATTCTCTCAGTTTTCTAATCTGCATTGTTGTAGACACTGGCTCGTTAAAAAAAAACAAAGGAAAAAAAGTACTCTGATGCCATTTTGTGATCTTGTTGAATAACCTCCTTTTGCCTCAAATTTAGAAGAAATGTGATTTGGTCATATAAAATGTTTAAATGCTAATGATATTTGTGAAATCTTTTTTTTACTTGCAAGAAATAAGTATAGAAAATGAACAAAATCTCGTAGCTCAAGAACCTTAAAATGCATGCCTTGTGTGTGAATTTTATCTTCCTAAAAAGGTTGTTCGAGATTAATATTAGTATTCCTTCCTCGTATGACTAACTATGACTTTAAGCTTGTAGGGTTCTTTGAAAAAAACGAATGAAACAAAAGATAATTATGAAGAGGTGAAATATGTAAACAATCATAAACACAGAACGAAGAGAGAAAAAGCTGGGTGAAGGAGAACACTAGTTGAGTTAGAGTATTTGCAGTATGAACGGTCTGTATCAAACTCTTGTAATCTGATGATCCCTAGAAGTATAACTATCCCTCTTATTTATAACTCTCAGAGGAGTTCTGTTAGGATTAGGATCGGACCCCCTAAGAGATATAATCAAATTGTGAAAGGGAATTTCAGAGAATGAAGGGACGCTATCCTGAAAATCAATCACGTAGTTTTCTTCTCCAACTCAACTAGGTCGGCCAACAAATGTCCCATGGGTACTCGACCAACTTGGATCAAGTATCCGACCCATTCGGGTCAAGTGACTTAGAGGTCCCTCGTGTGACCCGAGTTGGGTAGGGGTAGTAGTTCAACAAACCCTTTCTTCAGTCACCAAACCACATGTCCCTCAACGTTCCGTGTAGGATTGTACTGCCATTGCCTTCATTATCTCTGGGACAGTTTTTCGATTCTCAAAGGAATCTATATTGATATAGTCTGTGCTATATGTATTTTGGCTTTGTTCAGTCTGTACTGAGCCACATAGTCTATGCTATGTCGTTGTAATTAGGTAGCCAGAGCTACACAGCCTGTGCTGTCTTCACGGCCTATGTAATGGCAATAACACAGTCTGTGTTGTCTTCATGGTCTATGCTATGGAAATATAATTAAGTAGTCAGAGCTACTGTCATAGTCTGTGCTATACTTCACAGTCTGTGATGTGGCATATCTTCAGTCATAGTTTTTCATAAATTTATTATATAGTGGCTCGAACACCCGAGTTACTAATGTCTCAGTGGTTCGACTTCCCTAGTTTGCGCAAAATGACCAATCCCTGGTCGAGCTACTTCACCCTAGATTTGGTCGGTTAGCCGAGCTACACACCATTCGAGCAACCAGCCATTGAGTTGCTTGATCATTAGATTATTTGAGTTGCCTGGGTGAATTCGAATCATTCGAGTAGCCTTTGGTCGAGTGACTTGATCCTAAGGACCGAGCTGTTCGACTCTTCCAAGAGCTTCTTTCCAAATTGAGGTGGCGATATATGATTGGTTATCTAAATTATTGAAAGGTAGCTCGAGTCTGTGAGGGACTCGAGCCCAAGAGCCAGTGTGCTGTATTGCTTGACACCTCCTACTATCCGAATACATATTGTCTTAGATCATGATTTCGAGTTGCATACTCAAACGACTCGGGACTAAGATACGCCTTAGTCTTAACCTTCTCCAAATAGCAATCATCTACAACGCTAAAACCTTTTCTTTGTTCTAGAAGGAACACTTAGAAACAAATCTTATGACTTATCCCTTTTCAAAAAATGACCAAGTGGAATCAACGAGAAGAATGTGTTTTTCGCCTTAGTGTGACTAACGAGGTTCAAAATAGTAACTTTCCTAAGCCTTAGGACCATCTTGTCCTTTCTCGCTACGAGAGAACACAATCTTTTCCTTTTAAGATGTGTAGAACGTGGCTTGTACGCCACCACATTTCCAAGTGATCGTGGTTGCATTTTCTTTTAAGATGTGCTGAATGTGGCTAGAATGCCACTGTATCTTTTCTTTTTGGGATGTGTTGAACATGAATTGTACACCACCACATTTTCGAGCGAATGTGGTTGCATTTCCTTTTAAGATGTGCTGAACGTGGTTGGTACACCACCGTTTCTTATCTTCTTGGAATGTGTTGAATGTGTCTTGTATGCCACCACATTTCGGAGCAGCTGTGGTCACATTTTTTTTAAAGATGTTTTAAACATGGCTGGTACACCACTATATCTTTTCTTCTCGGGATGTGTTGAATGTGGCTTGTAAGCCACCACATTTTTGAGCTACAACAATCGCATTTTTTTTAAAGATGTGTTGAACGTGGCTGGTATGCCACCACATTTCTCAGCAACTGAGGTTGCACTTCCTTTTAACATGTGCTGAACGTTGCTGGAATGCCACCACATCTTTTCCTTGTAAGATGTGTTGAACGCGGTTCAAACGTCACCGCATCTTTTCCTTTTGGGATGTGTTGAACGTGGCTTATTCACCAAAACATTTTGGGTAAATTACACTAATATTCCCTGTGGTTTTGGTCAAATACAGTCAAACCTACACGTTCGGGATAATTACATTGTCACCCCTTGGCGTTTAATTTTGTATTACACTTCAACCCACACCATTAGTCAACTAACGTTTGACCAATAAAATTAACTATGAATGATTTTTTTTCCATATTTGCCCTTGCCCAAGCCGTGAAAACATTTTTGACCCAACACATTAATGAATGGTGCAAGAAAAGATTCGTGCTTTGCATTAATTTTTATTTAATTTTTGAATATATTTTTATAATTGGATCTATTCATTACGTAGATTTTGTCGATTTTGTTATTCAAAAAATAATTCAGGGTGATCTAATACATGTAACTAAGTGATTGCACAATGTTGATTTATAAATAAATAAATAAAAATTATAATTTTAAAAATAATGTTAAACAAATGTTATTCAATCACTTAGCTACATGTATCGGATCAACTTAAATTTTTACATCAATAACAATCTCAACAAATTCTACATAATGAACGAATCTGATCATAAAAATATATTTAGAAATTCAATAAAAAATAATGCACAGCATGTTAAGGAGTTCGGCTTGCAATAGTCAGTGAAGCAGATGAGCTTTTGTTAAGAAGCATAACAGAAGAAGGAAGAGAAGAATGGCGCAAATCACGCCACGCCGCAACCACTGCCGCCGGCCTCCACCTCCGCAGCACTAGTCCACCACCACGCCGCCACCAACCCGCCTCCAGCCACCACCTCTAACGCCACCAACCCGCCTCCAGCCACCACCGACCGCCGGCATCTCTTCTGTTTTCTCTCACTCCCATTTTTTCCTCTCTTGATTCTCTCTCTCCCTTCTCAACCACTATATATATAATATTAATTTTTTTATAAAAATGATGGAATGGCAGTGGAAAGATGAGAGAGAGACCGAAAAAGAGATAGAAAAACAATCCGGCGATGGAAAGGCTGTGATGGGTCGCCGATGGTGGTGGTTGGCGTGGATGGCGTGAACGGAGGTGGAAAGATGAGAGAGAGAGAGAGAGAGAGAGAGACCAAAAGAGGGAGAGATAGAAAGACAATCCGGTGGTGGAACGGCGGCTAGGGGTCACCGGTGGTGGTGGTCGGTGTGGATGGCGTGAACGGCGACGACAACGGCGCCGGCGGTGGCTGGCTGTGTTGAGCAGCAACGTTGGGGGTTGGTGGGGTTTTGCGGCGCTGCGCGTTGCTTCTTCTTCCTCACTTTTTTTTTCGTAACCCTAACACATGCTAATCCTGAGAACCAATTTGCTTGGGGTAAATTTGTCTTTTAATTAATGTCGTTAATAGCGTTAACTGCTAAGGGGTGTTAATGTAATTTGTCCAAAGAAGTGGAGTTGACTGTATTTGACCAAAATCTTAGGAGAGGTCAGTGTAATTTACCCAAACATTTTCGAGCGACTATGGTCGCATTTCATTTTAAGATGTTTCGAACGTGGTTAGTACGCCACCACATCTTCTTTTCTCATGATGTGTTAAACATTACTTGTACGCGACCACATTTCCAAGTGATTATGGTCACATTTCCTTTTTAGCTATGTTGAATGTGGCTGGAATGCTATTTCATCTTCTATTTTTGGGATGTGTTGAGCGTGGCTAGTATGACCCCACATATCCAAGCGATTGAGGTTGCATTTCTTTTCAAAATGTGCTGAACGTGATTGGAACGCTACTGCATATTTTTCATTTCCTTTGAAGATGTGCTGAACGTGACTGGAACTCCATCGCATATTTTTTTTGAGATGTGTTGGATGTGGCTGGTACGCCATCACATTTTTTAGTGATTGTGGTCATATTTATTTTTAAGATGTGTTGATTGTGGCTGATACGCCATCGCATCTTCTCTTCTCGGCATGTGTTGAACGTGGCTTGCACGCCATCACATTTCCAAGCGACTGAGATCACATTTCCTTTTAAGATGTGTTGAACATGGCTAAAATGCCATCAAATCTTTTCTTTTTGGGATGTGTTGAATGCGGCTTATATGCCACCACATTTCCAAGCGACAGTGGTCGCGTTTTCTTTTAAGATGTGTTGAATGTGGCTAGTACGCTTCCACATCTTCTCTCATCGAAATATGTTGAACGTGACTTGTACGCCACCACATTTCTGAGCGACTGTGGTTACATTTCCTTTTAAGATTTGTTAAACATGGCTGGTACGCCATCACATATTTTCTTTTTGGCATGTGTTGAATGTGGCTTGTAAGCCACCACATTTTCGAGTGACAGTGGTCGCATTTCTTTTTAAGATGTGTTGAATGTGGTTAGTACGCCACTACATTTTCTTTTCTCAGGATGTGTTGGATGTGGTTGGCACGCCATGCACGCCATCACATTTTTTAGCAATTAAGGTCGCATTTTCTTTTAAGATGTGTTGAACATGGTTCGTATGCCAGCAGATCTTTTCTTGTTCTTTTGTTGGTTTGATCCCCCTTTAAGGGGAGAAAATACATATCACTTGCTGATTTGTAATCAAAGAAAACTATACTTAAAAAATGAGATATAGATTGACCGGCACAAAAGCCATGTCTATCAATCTAAAATTCGGCTAAAAATAGGATACCGCATCCTTGCCCGTCTCATCTCATCCTGCCATTCTTAATGTTTTACGGTATAATAGGGCTGTTTGACAGAGTTTTTAGGATCAGTTTTTAATTTTTTATTATTAATTTTAAAAATAAATTATAATATTTATTAAACACCAATAATTTTTACTACAAGTTATAATTATTTTTTTCTTTTGTTTCAATTACAAACATATTACCAAATTTGACAATTTTTGGTACAAACTATAATTTATAAGCTATAAATTTTAAAAATGCCAAACTCCCATGATTAATACAATTTAATCTCATCATTTATTCAATAATCTAAAAAAAAAACAATAAAAAAATCAAACGATGCATTTGTTTTTAAATCAGCTTCTTTGTCTGACATTAAAAGGCCAATTTTTCCGCCTTCAGCAAGTTTCCCTCGCATCTGCCATCAGTGATACAAGTTTCCCTCGCATTTCCCGTCTAGAGAGAGAGAGAGAGAGAGAGAGAGAGAGATGGCAAAGCAAAAGCGAGTTGGAAAAGCTAACTTTGTGGCCTTCACCGGAGTCGCTGCTCTGCTAGCTATCGCCGTTAACCTCGCCATCAACGTCCAAAAGAAGAATCGCAAAAAGAAAGGTTCCCTCCCATTTCTATCTACACACAGACATGAATTTCTATATCTTGATAAAGCGCTATGTTTTTCGAATTTTCTTTTGTACTTCCTACATATGTATATTGGTTTACCAGTTGGCTCTGCTTCGTTTTTTTTTTTTTTTCAGATCTTCCGGGGTCTACTGTTCATGTCAATCTTTCTTCGTCTGAGATTCTAAGATTGGCGGATCGTATCATTGCCCAATTGAAGAAGGTCCACGATGCAGTTGCTTCGGTTCCGCTTGACAAGGTATTATTCTTGTTTTCTATTTGATTTTCAGGGCAATGTATATAACTGCTGAGAGAATCGTATCTTCATTGGTAATCTTGTCATTTTATGACTCGTTTCTGTGTAGAATGACTGATTGTTGCTCATTTCCTATCTTTAGGAAGTCAATTGGGTACTTGTTTTTTGCGAAAGTCGGTACTTTGTTTCAATTTCCCGGGGTTTCCCTACTATGCTTGAGTTATCGCTGTGGGCACTGTACAACTATGGCTATTTTGAGCAGTGCCCATAGCGTGTTGAATTTTGTAACTTCGGTTCACAGTTTTATGGTTGGTTTCTTTATATATTAAAAAATAATTGTAACCATTTTATATTTTTGGTTTGAAGATGTGAGCTTATCACTAGGTAATTCCTTCTATTATATATGTATTGTTATTGTTCTCCCCTTAAATGAAGTTGGGTTCATTAAAATCTGCAGGCCACATATGGAAATGCCATACTACCTTTGGCTGAACTGGAAGCACTGCAATTCCCACTGGTCCAATCTTGTGTCTTCCCAAAATTGGTATCTACTCGTGAAGATGTACGCAAAGCAAGTGCTGAAGCAGAGAGGAGGATAGATGCTTATGTTTCAAATTGCAGGTTTTGCCTTATTTACTTTATTTATTTATTTCCATTTCAGTCCTTCCTACCTAATGTCGTGTTCTCCAATTCAGATAATATGTTGTTGATTTAGGGACTTACAAAAGATAGAGGAGATAGTTCAGTACAGATAGAGTCAACAGATTCAACACTAAAATTTTGTGAATCCTTTGTCTGCCGATACGGCATGAGACATAAACAGCTAACCTCAAAGTGATAGAAAATAGATGGTGTCAGAAACAAAATTACATTTCCCCTATGACAAAACTCCAAGTGGACAACTAAGACATTAGTTGCATATATAACAGTTATCTTGCCAGTTGCCACTCAAGTAGTCCCAAATGCTGACAGTCTTTGGGCCTGACCTGATTAGTAACTGGTTTTAAGCCAGCCTTTTGGCTAATAACACAAAAAAGTGAAGTAGGCCATTTGTCTCACCCAAAAATGCCAAAAGATTACTTTTGTCTGTGCACTCCAACAATACATATGACATCCCAATGAAAAGCCAAAATTACCCTTCTTACATATTACAGAAGTAAAACACTTTTCTAATACATATTAACGAAGGACAATATTGTCATTTTGATACAAAAAGCTTAAAAGTCATTATTTTTAGATACCAAACAATCTAACTTGTTAGCTAAAAAAGCTAAGTTACCAAACGAGCTAATCTACCTTGCACTCATTTTAGCTTTTTGGCAAAAAACGCAAAAAAACTAAAAATTCAAAAAGCTTAGTTAACCAACCAGTGCCTTCATCATCATCATCATCATGGGAAAAAAGTAGCCAACTTACAGCCTCACTCGTTGGTGTTTCTATTCTAATGAAGAGGCATGGACTGGGGTTTAATATTGGTGGGAGAATATGGCAGAATTGAGGTACCAAGAAATTTATGGACCTAAAAGGAAAAGTAGGAATGAACATGTCAGAGGAGCTGCAGCAAATATACATAGAGAATGAAATGCTATGGCATTAGTTAGACCAAGAATGAAGTAAATAGGGTTATGCTTTGAAGTACCAACAAATGATATTAAGGGATTTTTCCTTGGTGAATAGCAAATATAGCATGATCAAAGTTGAGTATACTGTTTATGTAGATGGTTAGCCCCATAATATTAACAAGTAAAGGACAATGTTCTGCTGTACTATTTTTCCTTCTGGGAAGTAGGTAATATCTCATGCTTTTACTTTGTGTCCTTGTAAAATGAATTCTGAGTAGATAATGGAAATGTAGTGAAATCTGTAGAGGTTTACGTGGTGCAGGAGCAACTATTTAGTGCTGAAATAATGCTATAATAATGGGTAGTTGTTACTATTAAAGGTTTTTTTCCTCTCTCATTTTTTAGTAATTGTGGCTGGGCGAGTGGAATGAGGGAGAGCGGCTCGATCGGTATCATGACCCATATCCACCCCTACAGGATTAGGGTCGAGATCGAACAATTGTTTTAGATTACCCAAGGCCATTCCATCATTTAGTCGTGGTCCTCCATTAAAAATTATGGGGAAAACATAATACAACGGAAGTTTATTAATAAAACATGTAACCTAATTAATCAAGTTTAGGTTAATTAATATTATTTAATTAGGTTAATCATACTTTTCAGTAATTAACCCTAACTAGCCTTAGTTAATCATACTTATCCTTACTTAATCTTGATTAATTTTTTCATGTTAATCTCAATTCTTCTTAAATATTAACACAAGTTTTTTAAGCATTCCAGTTAAGGATTTCAAAATCATCTAATCGCATAATTATACATTAACGAGATTAATCATTGAAGCACGTTAAGTTTTCTCTCTATACTTTGTATATTATACAAGTACATGCTACAAGAATTTTCATGTTATCAAGTGTAACATGCATCAACATGCTTTTCTTTTTGCATAAGTAGAATGCTTTCATATATGTTCATTCAAAATAATATCAAGAACTCTACATGCAATTAATCATGCACTAAATGAAACAAATCATGCACGTACTATAGTAATACCTTGGGTATTACATTATGTATGTCTGAAAATTGGATTATCATGCTAGGATTTGAAGCATTTACAATTTCTCATAAAAAAGGGTCCTAAAAGAGTTGCAATAAGTTTTTCTATTGGTGTTGTTTGTTCTCTCCTTTTGTTATTTTGTTTTGGTGATGGATCTACACCATTATGTTAACCTATTTTATGCAAATCCTTCAGTAAACGCGAAGATGTTTATCGTGTACTCAAAGCTTTTGCAGCAAGGGGAGAATGGATGAGCCCTGAAGCTAAACGCTATACACACTGTCTGGTACTGAGTTTGAAGCAATTTTACCTTACGAATTGATATGGAGATTAAAATCACTAATTTTTACATTGTCTTTCTGGTGTGTACTTTCATTTTCATAGTTTTTATGGGTGGCTTAATTGAGAATGAATTCTATACTTCATTTTACTTTGTAGTTGAGTGTTCCAAATGTTTGATTGTTAGCTTGAATTATGTCTGCACTTTTTTCTTCACCCCCTTCTGTACTGCGCTTTTATATGTAAATAAAGTGTGGTTGTGGTAGAAATGCTTGTTATTTTTTCCATTTCATGTCTCTGTATCCTACCAGACCATGAGATGTTCATACCTGTTTCATTTACAAGCATTTCTACCACAACGACGCATTATTTACAAATGTTTGATTGTTAGCTTGAATTATGTCCTGCACTTCTTTCTTCACCCCCTTATGTACTGCGCTTTTATATGTAAATATAGCATGGTTGTGGTAAAAATGCTTGTTATTTTAATCATTTCATGTCTCTGTGTCCAACCAGACCATGAGATGTTCATACCCATGCTCTAGAATGCTGACCAAATTTGTTTTCTTTGCTGTATATTTCCCCAAGGAAGAAAAATCTAAGAGGTGGAAAAATCTTGGGTTCTGGGTCATGACCTTATGAATTTATACTTGCAAACTTATTTGATTTATCCTTTTAGATGGTTTAGTTTAGCAAGTTCAAACATCATAAATTATGATGGAAAAAGGCCACGACCCTATTTGTTTCATCAGTCAGAGGTGCTGGTTAAGGTTGGATTCAACTTCCTTTTTTTTATTTAATATTTTTGTTTGTTTTCGTTTTGTTTGTTTTGTTTGGGCAAAATGTCCCCATCCGTATGTTCTGACCAGTGTTTTCATGCTTGCAACTCTCAGTTTTTATGACCCTCGTCTTCAATCTACTTTTTATTCTTCTTTTATCTTTTGGGTTTTGGCACAAGTGCATTCCAAGTTTGTTAAATTTGAGCATTAAATTTGACGTTATTTTTTGATTGGCAAATACACACACCCATTCCCATACCTTGCACTTAACAAGGCTTGAATTTCGTACCTCCTTTTTAGAAGTGTAACACGCATACCAATGAGCCAAACTCCACTTGGTAATGCTGGCATCGTTGTTGTGGTCAAATAAATTCCCTGACCAACAAATTAGAAATAAAACATAGCATGTTCGTTAGGCTTTTGTAGGGTTGAGATTGACATTCCCTCTTGCAATGAGTTGCTTCTTTGTGTTCATGTGTTACACTTTCTACTCCTTATGGATTATACTTTATTATTAGATAAATTAATAGGCTGGCTAACATTTTAAGTGGTGATGATGGAGTTCTAAGTTGCACAAATATGACTCTTCACGGGGCCTTCTATAAGGAAGCAAAACTAATGGTGTGTTTTTAGTTGCTTCCTCATTGTAACACCCCAGCCCTATGAAGGTTGGGGCAGCCAGCAAGCTGGCGGGCTAGCCGGTGAGGTGGGCAGATGTTTGGTGGCCTATGTGGCTGAATTACGTATTAACTTCCTACCATAGTTTTTGGGCAATGTTGTGAGGTTTTCATGGAGGTTGCTGCAAACCATTTTGGGCATCAGTTGTAATTTGCAACATTTGGTATCAGAGCATAACCCTGACATGCCATTGCTATTGGAGAGTGTTCTCGGACTCTATGGAGGAACACTGAGATGCTGTGGCCTAACTAGGGAAAGCTGTGGATTGTGGGGTGGCAAGCCGAGTGAACATCCTGTGACCTGTCGTTGAATTCCCACATTGGTGTGGAATTGTGCACATTAGGGGGATATATACAAACACAACTGAGATACGTACTTTTATCATAGTTTTGGGCTGTGTTTTGAGCCTCCAATTGAGTTTGCTGTGGATCATGTTGGGTGCGGGTCGTCGCAGTCAAACATCTTGCAACTGTGACTGTGACCTATCCAGAAGCAAAAAGGAGTTTTGTCCTTTTGAGGATCTCATCGAAAATGATGTCTCTTTGATATCTTCAAAGAGACATGTCTTTGAAAATGTAGGGGCTTGCATTATATTATAATCTTCTCCATCAGTGAAAGAGCTTTCGCATATGGAGAAAGTGTTGCTGAGAAACATCCTTCAAGAGAAATATAAAAGGAAAAACAAATAACAATGAAAGTGCCTAATTAATTTGAAGTCACATAGTTTATTGTTTCCTACTAATTGATTTTCTATTTCATATTTGATTATTGAATTTGGAAGACATTTACCCCTCCTACTCACTTTAACTTTTGAGATTTGATTATGAAATTTGAGAGGTGAATTAGCAAAATGCATTTGAACTAAGATACTGGTCTCTACTTTGTCTAATGTGCTTTTCTGCCATATGTCGGAGTATGGAGTAAAATATCAAATAGAACATTTGTAGTGTTTATAACAACACACTAAACTACTCGCTCTCAAGATTCTTATCGCGATCTGAAGCAAAATGGCCAAAATCGAGAGGTCACCTATTTTACATTTCTTTCCACATGTAAGCCTATTACAACCAATGTTACATGAATTTAGGTACGGGTGTCACTTATGAATTTAGGTCACCTATTTTACATTCCTTTCCACATGTAAGCCTATTACAACCAATTTTACATGAATTTAGGTACGAGTGTCACTTATGAGTAATTGTCTTATATTAGGTTAATGTAATTCCATGTCTAAACACACAGGAACACGCCAAAATAGTCATATTTTGCCCATGTTCAGGCGTTTTTTACTTTGCCTCTAAAAACTTAAAGGATTAGTTTTTAAGTCAATGTGTGGCATTTGAAAAAAGCCAACTGCCTTTTTTTTAACTTCTTTTTCCAAGAGAAAAATCCTCTTCACATCCCAAACAATTTAACTTTTTTTTTCCTAGTGAAATATAATACTCTCAATACAAAAGTTAACTCTACTATCAAAAACAAAAAAGTTGTGCAGTTATCCTAAACACTACAGTTTTAAAGCAAAATAAGGTTTCGTTTGATAACCCGGATTGGATTGGATTGGATTGGATTAGATTAATAGTGAGGGGGGATTGGTAATGAGGTGGGATTAGTAGTGAGGTGGGATTAATTTTTTTGTGTTTGAATTGAGTAAGATTAAATAACGGACTAGATAATGATTTACCATTGTATTAAGTTAATTTATTTTAAAATTAATTTAAATAAATTAATAAGTTAAATTTTGTGTTATTATTAAATTTTATGTTATTTACTTTAATATTTTAATATTTCTTATTATTTTTTAAAAATTTTAAATTCATTTCTTAATTCAATCATTCCTAATTTCACACCTCCCCCCTCACTAATTATCCTTCATATGGCGGACTAGCAATCCGTCTGGATAACTAGTCCGGAGACTTAACAAATATCGGATTGGACTATACTCCGGACTAATAATCCGGGCGGACTAATAGTCCACCGAAACAAACGAGGCCTAAGGGTATATTAGACATTTCAACACAAGCAAAAAAAACAAAAACAAAAAACTATCCAAAAAAGTTTACCCAAATAATTTAATTTTTTTGCCTTAAAAAGCTAAACCTCTTAAAATCCTAGCTTTTTAGACATCCCAAACAGGTCCTTAATATATTTCTTTTAATTTTTGGGATAAAATGGTGTATTGTTGTTCATTTCAACTATAATATGGGAGTTTTATGTATCTATATGGTAAACTTAAATTACTAAGAATGTTTGCTCGAAAAATGTCCAAATAAACATATTACCCAAGTATCGAGTGACATGCTTGAGTTGTTTATGCATTTAGAAGGGTACTAGTAATATAGTTTACAACTTAGGCAATCCAAATAAATTGAAGGAACTATCACTTGAATGGCTGATACAAGAGAATATTAACTTCATTTGGCAGCACCAAATGCCTTGGTTTATTCATACATTTTTGCTGGCATTGGTGCATATGGTCCCACCATTATTGAAAAATGCTTATACTATAGTGATTTGCATTTGGAGCACACATGTCGAAACATGGCACACTCCCATCCAAAGTGATGAATTTAGGGACCAAAATGTTGAATTTTCTAGAAAATGTTCCGTAGGAATAACATAAAAATAATGAACTAAAATCCAGAAAGAGTATGAGAAAATAGAAAAAATGGCTTGTAAAGCTTTTAGAATTGTGTTTCTACTATATTATTTGAAGAATAATACTTTTGGTATATGGAAGAATTGTCGCCATCGCCATGTGGCACCTTGGAGAACATGCCTCTGATGAG
This sequence comes from Heliamphora pulchella, assembly GCA_032270985.1. Lineage (NCBI taxonomy): Eukaryota > Viridiplantae > Streptophyta > Magnoliopsida > Ericales > Sarraceniaceae > Heliamphora > Heliamphora pulchella. The sequence goes on from JAULJZ010220410.1 coordinate 15,902, forward strand.
CAAGCCAACCAGCTTGCCTCACAACCAACGAGTTCATCAGGTCGCTATGTAACTATCTAGCCAGCATCGTTGGCTCCGAGTGAGCCAACTAGCTTCCTACAATCAGCAAATTACCTCACCTTGCCTTAGAGCAACTGTGTCGCTCAGCTCTCCTCCAACAAATGAGTTGCCTAATTCATAACAATTTTTAAGAAATAGATTCGAGTATTTGCCGACAGTGCCCTTACTGGAAACGGGTATGTATTGAGAGAGGAGGGATCGATTTTGCTCACGCATTGAGAGTTTTTGGATGGATCCTTTCCTTAAGAAATTTTAACTGCCTCTTTTCTTCTTCTTTTCTTTTAATTTTCTTTAATTTATTTACCTCTTTCAGTTCTTTTTCAAACTGTTTGGCTTCCCGTTCAAAAAATCAATCCCCGAGCATTTTTATTTTTTCATCTTTCCAACTCTTTCTTCTACTTCTTCTTCTTCTTCTTCCTCCGAACACTTTCATCGTCTTAACTCTTTCTTCTTTTTCTTCTTCTTTTCTACTCTTTCTTGATTCTTCTTCTTTCCTACTCCTTCTTCTTCTTCTTCTTCTTCTGGACAAAAGTTTGTCAAAGTCAACTTACCCTTACTTTTGGTCTTATTATTATGCTGTTTTTTATCAACAAAAAAAATTATTTTATTGATGAAACAAATGAGTGCACAACAGCAGATCAAGAGTAAAAACAAGAAGATTTAGTTAGGTGCAATTTGGCTTCCCATGGGATTGTTGCATGGTATTTCAAGATTGGCTTGGTCATTTGGCCTCAACTAAGTTGTCTTCGCTACCCCTCGTTTATATCCAAGAGGACTGCCGCCTCCCGGCTTCTTGAGGGCTTGGCAACACTCCCTTTGAGTATATTCATTTTCTAGTGAACTCTTATAGAATCATTCAAAAATACCTTTGGTTGGGAGCAGTGCCTAGGTTATTTTGCTCAAAAAGCAAAGTAGGTATGTGGCTTGTAAGTTAGAATGATAGGTATGTTAATGCAGTTTGGCTCAACCTCTATGAGGGTGGCCTCACGCTCTCACCCTATCATAGAAATAGAGGGGTATCGACTAATGTCACACCCTCTTCTCTAGAGGCCGAACACAAAAGAGTATTTATACTACTCAAACTGGAATTATTTATTTAACAAGTAACTGTACATGCTTCGAATACACTATCGGCGTATACTTCATAAAACAAACCTTCATACTTCTTTTTACTAAAAGATTAAAACAAAAGTTTCAATTAACAACGATCCCGGGATTATGAACCTGACAACTGTGGTGGACCAACTCTAGCCATCTTTGCGATCTGCAACCACAAATGTTACAGGAGAGTGCACTTAGTATTATAATGAACAAGATAGAAAACAGTCATTTAATTCAAAATATCATACTTTTCATAAGAGATAAAAAAATACTGCATTTACTCGTCGCAAAAATCTCATAAATAACATTCTCAGTCTTTTTTTAAAAGTATCTTGCTCAAACTTTTCAAAAGTATCTTTCAGGCTCAACAGCCACAGGTCATTGAATCCGCCGTCACATAATTTAAAAGTAAAGTTCTTGGCATAACCGTCACAATTCAAAGTGAAACTGTCTTATTCACAATCCATACCCAACAGTGACTAAGTAGTCGTCTACCTCACGACCGGGAGTTTCGACGGTACCGTAACCTCAATTCTCAATGCACGGATTAGCAACATGATGGAATGAGGGCCACTTTCCACCAAGCACGAGTAGTATGTGCTGTCTGGGACTTATAACCCGTAAATCCTTTAAAGCAAAAACCCCCACTCAACGGGAAACCTCCCCCATAGGAAGCAACAACACCCATAATTGGGCAACATTCCCTAACGGG
>JAULJZ010220442.1:0-17772 GCA_032270985.1 Heliamphora pulchella
AAAGGAGTTCATCAGTGCATTCATCGATTGCGACTGTCATCTTGTATGTCAGCTTTCTCTTCTGCTCAATTATCAATTGCCTCATCTTGACCCTGTGTGATATATCAATCATTGATGCCAAAGTAGCTAGTGCGTTGGCAAACTTGTTCTACAATCTTGGAACATGAGTGAAAATCACTGATTCAAAGCACGGTATCGGCTCTTCCAACTCTTGATGGTAGAGAATTAACGTTACGTCCTTAACTTTCCATTCTCCTCTTGCCTGTGAAACCACCAATGCTGAGTCCCTGATGACTTTCAGTTTCTTTGCCCCTAGTTCTAGGACTGCCACCAACCCGGCTAAGCATGCTTCATACTCAGGTTGATTGTTTGTAACTTCGAAGTAAACCTTGAGGGACAGAGGGACAGAGGAACATGTGATTTATCAGGAGTGACAAAGAGAAATCCTATTCCATTGCAATACTAATTGGATGCTCCATCAAAATACAGAGTTAATTTGTCGTTGTGGTGTTGAGATTTAGGGGTCATTTTGAAAAAATATTCAAAAATAAGGAATTCAAAAAATGTTTAGAAAAATCTCTTAACACCTTAAAAACTAAATTTTGAAAATCTCCTTTGTTAAAAATAGAGTCGCCACTTAGTTTTTGAGAAAAACTAAGAAAAACGAAATTGGCCACTAATCTTTAAAACGTTAACCAGAGAAAAAGGATTCGGGGGCTAAGGTACGAATCGGAGAAAGTGTTAGGCACCCCGTTCATCCAACCGTAAGGTTGGCCTCTACTAATCATCATTGGTTCTTTAATATGATTTCTCAAATACATACAAATAAAGAAAATAGAGGCAAAGAGAGAGCATCCAAAGTCAAATATGCAAAATACATAAGATATGTACATAACACTCCAAATTAAAGCAAATAAAGGGATAAAATTCTAAGTCTTAAGATATGCAATTTCTAACTAAAATGATATATTGAGCACATCCGCATGCAATTTTACCAAAATAATCTAAACGAGCATGGTTCAAATGAAAGAGTAATAATAGGCTAAAGATGCTAAAATTACCTAAGCATGATTTGCAATAAAATGACCTAAACTACTCTAAACATGCATTTAAAGAAAATAATCAAAATATGCATAACATTCATTTAGAAAGAAAAATATGAACATGATAAGTACTAAAAATAAAAGATGCACAAGAATTCTATGTTTTGAAAGAAAGAAAGTCTATTAATAAAAATAAATGTGTTTTAACAACAGAGAGTTTAAAGATTTAAAGAAAATAAGAGAATAATTTACAAAAAAAATTTATACTAAGAATAAAGAAGCTAGAAAATGTTTATTGAACTAATGAGAAGGAAAGCTAACTATTTACATTTTAAAAAAAGGATGAAAGAAAATAAGGAGAAAAGAAAACAAAAGGGAAGAAAATTACATTTAAAGAATGAGAATTAAACTAAAAAACTTTTATGATTTTTGGGTTTTATGAGAAAAAAAAGTGTAATGGAAAAGAAATTAGAGCTATAAAAAGAAGAGAAAATGGAGCTTTTAAAGAAAAATGATCACTAATATTAAATGAAAAGAAATACTAATAAAGATAAATTAAATTAACACTAAAAGAAAAAAGAAGAGAAAATAGAATATTATAAAGCTAGTAAAGGAGCATTAAACTAATATTGTAAGAAAAGAAAAGAACAAAAAAAATAAAATGCTAAAAAGAAAAATTATACTACTATAAAGGAAAGAGAATAGGAAAGAAAAAGAAGATAATGGAATACACTAGTAAATAAAATTAAGCTAATAAAAAAAAAGAAACCAAAAATATAATTATTTAATTGTCAAATATGAATATAGTATTGGCAACTATATCCATATTTATGTAAGTATATTATTATAACAATTAACAATATGGATTGGTTGTAATTGTCAAAACATATTAGTACTATTTTAATGAATTAATTAAAGAAAGAAAATAGCAAATGTGTTGAGTATAAATGTGAGGAAATTAATAACTAAGGAAGTAAAGGAAGTAACTAAATTACATGAAGTAAACAAGATTAACTATATAAATGGAAAGAATATGCAAATTGAAATTTGAATTTTAACCCGGTTACTCTAAAAGAGAGGAATTGGAGTTAGAAAGACCGGGGATCCGAACGAGGTACTTGAATCGTGGAATCCTCAAATTGGGAATGTGCCTCAACAACTCAACCCTCGGGTGGTGATCCATGCAGGACTACAATGTAGGTATTTGAGGTTTGAGACTCGATATCTCGGCAGGGTTTCGACGTCGGGGCTCAGAATTGCTCGACGTCTTGGCAGAGCTTCACTCACTAACCTCCCACTCAAATTCTCTGTCCTAAAAAACGTACCAGAGGTACGGTATTTATAGAGTTCTTTAGCCAATGAGATGCCGCCACGTTTTTAGGACACGTCGGGCCATTTAGAGTTGGTGGTTGCTACAATGCAAGTTGGCGGTCGTAATGTTTTTGAGAGGTTCCACAAAGTTCTATGGCGGTCGCCATGATGCGAGTTAGCGGTCGCCATGATGAGAGGCGGTGTTCGCCATTTTTTTTCTAGGGTTTCCACAAAGTTCTATGGCGGTCGCCTTACTTGGGAAGCAAGTTTCAATAGTTCGACAAATTTTTATTGGTTTGAAGGTTTCGAGTTCAAATATCGAGCTTGGATCACTTCTTGAGAATCGTACTGAGACACCATTCCATCTATTTTCATCATCGAATTCGCCTAAGATTAGGCGGGGTCAAATTGGGGTGTCTATAGTTACCCTTCTTTGATATACCTTGCATAGCAACGCGTGGAGCCAGTTATATCAAAGATTCCAGACACAACATCCATTTGACCGAGCCGTCAGTCTTAAGCTACAAACATACAAGCATGCATATGATGTTGGTCGTGCTCGAATTTTCATCGAGCTGCCTACGTGCCCCTTTGCTAGGGATCAGACCAGAACGTAGTTCATGGGGCTAGATGCAAGGATGTAAAATAAGAAATGTGATGTATGACAAGTATAGTGTAATGCAATGCGAGTCAGTTTAGGGTCATGACACTTCAAGAAAAAGCACTTTTTGCGCCAAAACCTTTTGTGTTGGTGGCTTTTGCCCTCTCAAATAATATCTTTTGCTACTGATAGAATTTTTCGTCTCAAATAATAGGACATTTGCGACGGTTTTTTACCATCGCAAAGAGTGGTCCCAAAAAGTGGTCATTTGTGGCGTTGGGATTTAGGGGTCAAAAATAAGGAAATTCAAAAGATGTTTTGGAAAGTATTTAAACACCTTGAAAATCAAATTTTGAAATATTCTTTTATCAAAAATAGAGTCGCCACTTAGTTTTTGAGAAAAATTAAGAAAAACAAAAATAGCCACTAATCTTTAAAACATTAACCAGAGAAACAGAGTTTGGAGGCTAAGGTACGAATCGGGGAAAGTGTTAGGCACCCCGTTCGCCCAACCGTAAGGTATGCCTCTACTAATCATCATTGATTCTTTAATAGAATTTCTCAAATGCATACAACTAATGAAAATAGAGGCAAAGAGAGAACATCCAAAATCAAATATGAAAAATACATAAAATATGTACATAACACTCCAAAACAAATAAGTGTCAAAAGAAAAATTCTAAATCATTTGGCATGCAATTTCTATCTAAAAGATACAAGGAACACTCCTGCATGCAATATTCACAAAAACAAGCTAACTATCATGATTTAAATAAAAGAGCAAAAGCATGGTAGAAATTGTTAAAATTACCTAAACATGGATTTGCTACAAAAATAAGCTAAACTATTTTAAATACAAAATGTTTTAAAGCAATTAACCAAAATATGTACATTATCAAAATAAACTAGATTGGTATTAACATGAAAAAGAAATGCTAAGTATAAAATAAAATATGTACAAAAGAGAAAATTATATATTAAAAGAAAGCTTACTTAATAAAGAAATTTAAAAGAACGATTTTATAATAAAAGAGAATTTAAAGATTTGAATGTGATTTTCATGTGTAACTGTGGTTGTTGGGTAAGAGTGGGGTTTTTACGCCTTTTCTTAGTTCTATACATGTTTCGAGTATGTGGTATCCATAGTTTTGAAAATGAGGTTTGAAAACGAGGTGTTTTGTGAAAATTGTTAAAAACATGCTTCTGGAGGTTTGGAGCTAACTCGCGGGGTTGAGTCTCACCTTTTAAACGTTTTGGTGAAAATAATTTTTGGATCTCCATTTTGATGGATTGGATCTCTTTTTATACATGTGTTGTATATATCATTTTATGGGCTTTCGTAGTTGAGCTACGGTGGGTTTTAAAATGTTCTCCATAGATGTACCGTGATAGTGAGTGTGTTGAGTTTGGCTTCCATTGCTCCTCGATGTAAGTTTGGAAACGTGCGCAGAATAGGTCCCTACGTGCCTTCGGGTTAATCCCCATAAACGAAGTTAGTGGGTGCTTAGTGCCCTCGGGTTGTGGTCCCGAAAACTAAGTGGTTGTGTGGGTGCTTAGTGCCCTCGAGTGTGACCCCGTAAACTAAGTCAGTTGCCTCCGTTAATGGCTTTGTTGTTATAACTCCGTATAAAACTTGTCATTACCAAGCCTGTGGGCCTAGGGTAATGGACGAGAGTCTATAGTTGTTACCTTTGTCTGTGTGGCGGAGTCAGTATATAGGACTACATTTATATCTTTCTCCTCGACTGAGTGGTCTGAGTGGAGCTTACTATTTTATTTACAACTTTCTCTTAACTGTGGCATGATATCTGTTAGGATGATATGCATAGTTTGAAGGATGGAAAAAAATGTGGGGTTTTATGAGATAAAACCTTTTTGAGACTTGTGATAGTCTAATGAAAAACTTGTAATTTTGGAAGAAAAACCTTTTTGGCTCCGGTGGTTGAGCCCGTGTGTGTATAATTGCATAGCCTGCTTTACAATTTTATTGTCTATGTTCTATTGGGCTTCAACTCACGGTGTGGAATTTTGCTGTAAAACCTTTTCAGATGAGTATGATGAGTTAACCTAGTTGCAGAGGTGATGGAAGACTTGCTGTAGTTTTTCCTGTTTTGTACATGTACGTTTACATGTGATGCCTGTTTCAGAAGGCTGATTTTGTACGCCTTTAGGCGATATGTTTATTCACGTATGAGAATGCATGTTTTACAGTTTATGAGAGTTGAACTGTCTGGATTTTTATCCAAATGATGTATATTTTTGTGTTGAGGGTTTTCCAACTACAAATCTTATTTTCTCAAACTGTCTTTTGGTGGGCTTTCGTATGACCCGGATGTTCGGGGAGTGACATTAACACTAAAAGAGAAAGAAGAGAAAAAGAATATTATAACAAAAAAAGATTTAAAGCTAATAATGAAAAGAAAATAAAATGCTAGAAAAAATAAATTACACAAATATTAAAAGAAAAGAAAAGGAAATGAAAAATAAAAGCTATTAAAGAAGCATTGATCTAAGAAGAAAATGAAGCCAAGCATTAAATTAATGTTACAAGAAAAGAAAAAAAGAAAATGAAATAAAGTACTAGTAGAAGAAATTAGACTAAGTAAGAAAAAGAAAGGAAAAATAAATGTTAGAACATTAGATTAACATAAAAAGAAAAGAAAAGAAAATTTAAAGTAAATGCTAATAAAGAAAATTAAACTAACGCTAGCAAAACAAAAGAAATTAAAAAAAAAACAACTATTTATCTTAAATGTGAAATGTAGCATTGATTACTACATTCACATAAATGTAAGTGCATTATTATAACAATTAACAACATTAATTAGTTGTAATTGTCAAACCATGTTAGCACTATTTAATGAATTAATTAAAGATAATGTGCTTAGTGTGAAAGTATAAACTAAGCAATTAATTAAGAATACTAAACTAAATGAAGCAAATTAGATAAGAAACAAGGTTAACTACACGAATGAAAGAAATACACAAATAATGAATTTAATCCTATCACTCCAAAAGAGAGAAGGTGGAGTTAGAAGGATCGGGGATCCAAACGAAGTACCTGAATTGTGGAATCCTCAAGTCGGGAATGTACTCCAATGGGCCAATCCTCGGGTGGTGATCCAAGCAAGACTTCGACGTCGGTCGGAGGTTCGGCAAGGTTTCGACGTCGGGACTTGGGATTACTTGGTATATCGGCAGAGTCTCTCTCACTCAAAATTCGTACTGAAAACGTACGCTGGGGTACGATATTTATAGAGTTCTTCAACCAATGAGATGTTGCCACGTTTTGGGACACGTCAGGCCATTTAGAGTTGGTGGTCGCCACATTCAAAGATGGCGGTCGCCATGTTTTTGAAAGGTTCTACAAAGTTCTTTGGCGGCCGCCATGTTTAGCTAGGGTTTCCAAGAGATTCTATTGGCGGTCGCCACAATGAATATGGCAGTTGCCTTACTTGGGCAGCAAGTTTCGGTGGTTCGACAAGATTTCACTCGTTTGAAGGTTTCGGGTTCAAATACCGAGCTTGGATCACTTTTCGATGATCGTACTGAAGCACTATTCTACCTGTTTTCATCATTGGATTTTCCTAAGATTAGGCAGAGTCAAATTGGGATGTTTACAGCTGCCCCTCTTTGATATAACTTGCATAGCAACGCGTGGAGCAGGTTATATCAAATACCCAAAAACAACAACTATTTGACCGAGCCGTCAATCTTAGTCCACAAACACACAAGCATGCATATGATGTTGGTCGTACTCAAATTTTTATCGAGCTGCCTACGTACCCCCTTTGTTAAGGATCAAACCAAAATGTAGTTCTTGGGACAAAATGCAAGGATGCAAGATAAGAAACATGATGCAGATGCTTAACATGAACAAATGCTAACATGATGCAGATAGGTATAGTGTAATGCAAACATGAGTCAGTTTAAGGTCATGAGAAGAACCGATGAGTCAGTTTAAGGTTATGAGGAGGACCGACGAGTCAGTTTATGGTCATGAGGTGGACCGACGAGTCAGTTTAGGGTCGTGAAAAGGACCGATGAGTCAGTTTATGGTCATGAGAAGGACCGACAAGTCAGTTTAGGGTCATGAGGAGGACCGACGATTCAGTTTATGGTCATGAGGATGACCGAGGAGTCAGTTTAGGGTCGTGAGGAGGACCGACGAGTCAAACATCAAACTAATAGGTCGGGTCAAGACCTAAGAATGTGGGAATTGAAATTAGGTTTATCGGAAGCGAGATTAAAATAATCAGAAGCCAGGCCTCAGCTGAATATTTTGATTTATTGGGAAGAAATATTGCGAATTAATAAGCCGAGGTAAGACCTAAAAATTCAAGAAGAGACACGAGATAAATTTTATTTTAAAAGCCAAATCACGGCTTAAAAATTAACTTTATCGGGGGAAGAAAATACCTCACAAAATTTTCTCGAACTGTTACAAAATTATTTTTGAAAAACCAATAAAAGTCATTTTTAGAAGAACACATACACTAAATAAAATTTTAAATAAAAATAATTAAAAATTTTATGTTTTCTGAGAATTAATTTTAATAAAGCAAAGAGAACACATTAGCAAAATAAATATATTCAAATAATAAGATGATAAACAAAAATACTTTTAAAAAGCTCCAAACAGCCCTTCTCAAACCCCAAAACGTCATAATGACAAATTGACCTGACGTGACCTTTGGCAACCTGGCGGTCACCAAGCCCAAACCCCTCTGACATGGTTGCCGCCGGGTACAAAACCCTTCAAACCTGGCAGTCGCCGTGTGGCGTTTAAGGAACCCGGCGGTCGCTCACTTTGGAGTTGGCGACCGCTAACTCCAGGTGTGCATAAGGCCCTCCAGGCGCGCGATTTTAGTTAATTTGCTCCCTCCTCACTCTCTCTCTAAACTCCGGTGCTCTCAAGCTTCTTTCTTGTCCCTCTGCATCTTCTTGTGCTTCCAAGCTTTCTTTTGTTCTTTTATTGATTCATTTCGCTTCACACCATGTTTACATTGTTTTTTGTGATTCCTTTCTTCTTCATGGCGGGCCAGGGCCATGGTGATGACGACTCGGGGGCATGGCGGGACCCTTCTGCTAGTGGGGGTACTTCCACACGGCCCACTGCTGTGATGGATGCTTTAGTACTCGAGACAAAGCTTGCCTCCCGGCGCGTTGCTGAGGAGGCGCGAGCAATGGTTGCAGCGCAAGCGGCCGCAGATGCTTCTGCCGAGGCCGCAGTAGCTGACTTCTTGGATCCCGATGCTGGAGATGGCCGTCCAGCACCCTTCGACCCGCACACCTACGCTCCTTTACCTCATCGCGTGGTTCCACGTGGGATGAGTCGTTACGAGCCTCCGGATGACGCGGTTGCTACCGATGTTCTTCTGCGGGAGCCTGACCACCACATGTCTCGTCGACGTCTATCGGTAAGTATCATATTCCTACTTTTTCGATACCGAAGCATGAAATATAAAACGTAGACGCATGCGTAGGATCCCCCATATGATGTGATTTGATGCTGATGACTGATGATGATGATTTATTTTTGATGTGTTTGAATGATTTGATGACGTGGATTTGAGTTTAACTTAGGTACCTCTATACAAAGGAGATTAAAACAGTAGGGACACTTAGGTTTTGAACAAACAAAGAAAGGGCAATTGTTTTTAGAGTAAAAAGGTTTGAATTATTATTATTATTTGTCTTTTAGGAAAACATAAGAAAATATGAGATGAAAATTTTGTTTTTATTTTTAGGGCATGGGACAAAAGGGGCAATTTTGTCAAAAATCATAAGATTTGGGGCAAATTTTTTTTTTTTTTTCAAAATTTTGAAATTTAAGGGGCCATTTTTAGGAAAAATTTTGGAATTTTTAGAAAATTTTGGAAAGAATTTTAGAAAATTGTGACAAATTTTAAGAGAAATCCTGAAGAATTTTTAGAAATCTTTAAAAATTTTAAAAACATTTTGAAAATTTTGAGAAATATCATAGAAAATTTTGAGAAAATTGTAAGAAAATTTTTGAAATTTTTATAAAATTTTAGAAAATTTATAGAAAATACTAGTAATTTTTAGAAAATCCTATAAATTTGAGAAAAAATTTTAAAAAATCCTAGAAATTTGAGAAAAATTTTAAAAAAGTCCTAGAAAGTTTTAAAAAATCCTAGAAATTTGAGAAAATTTTTAAGAAAATCCTAGAAGTTTGAAAAAAATTTTTAGAAAATTCTAAACATTTTGAAGAAAATTTTGAGAAAATTATTAGAAGATCATACAAAAATGCTAGAAAATCTTAGAGATTTTAGGAGGATTTTTTTTTTTAATAATTTTTTTATTTTTTTATCTTATTATTATTATTATTATTTTTTTTAAAAACATTTTGAAATTTTTTTGAGAAAAATCTTAGAAAATTTTGAGAAATATGTAAAAAAAATTTAGAAAAGTTTTGAAAAAAAATTTAGAAATTTTGAGAAAAATTTAAGAAAATCGAAGAAAACCTTATAAATTTGAGGAATATTTTAAGCAAATCTTAGAAATTTTTAGAAAATCATGGAAATTTATGAAAAATTTTAAGAAAATCCTAGAAGTTTGAAAAAAAATTTTAGAAAATCCTAAATATTTTGAAGAAAATTTTGAAAAAATTATTAGAAGATCCTAGAAAAAATGCTTGAAAATCTCAGAGATTTTAGAAAGATTTTATTTTTATTTTTATTTTTATTTTTTATATATTTTTTTATCTTACAATTTTTTTTGTTGTAATTGGGGCAAATTTTCTAGAAAATTAATCCTAAAAGGTTAGGGTATAGGGGCAAAACACAAATATCAAGAGAAAGGGAGATTTTTTTATATACTTTGGGCAGAACATTAGCATAGAATGATTGAAATTTGCCTGGTGCACCAGAGCTTAGAGTTACTAAGAATCACGAATCTAGGGTTAGGGTGCCTAGTTTTCTGGGGCTTGAAAGGACCGAAGGGACCTAAGTTTTGTTTTCAGCTGTTCGGTCTGTTCTTTATGTATTCTTTATCTGTCTTTTCTTTACAGGCTGGTCACTATGTCCGAGGCTTCGGAGGTTCAGCCTCCGGAAAGGTGTTGGAGTGGTATGATGCCCTCCTCGCTCCTAGCCGGGCATACGTTGATGCATCTGGCTTTGCTCGCTTCATACCCCTGTTGGGTAGAACGAGCAATGATCGGGTGTGGCTGACAGCCTTGGCCGAGCGGTGGTGGGATACCACCAACACCTTCTATTTTACCACCTTCGAGGCCACCACCCTTATGCCTACGGACTTCGCACTCATCACAGGCATCCGAGCTAGAGGAGCTTCCATCCCATTTGATCCCACCATCGCGTAGTCTGCTGACGCCCTGATGTATTTTCTCAGGGCTATTCCGGCACAGATGAACAGAGTTCGGGTCCGATATACCTGGTTTTTTGATCGTTTCAGACACTTCCAGTGCACCGACCCCCGCCACTACGAGTGGATTGCCGGGGGATTCTTAATGTATATGTTTGGTACCTCCTTGTTTTCGAACAAGGAGAATACCATTCATTTACACTACTTGGGCGGCCTAGCTCGTCTTGACCGGGTTGCTTCGTACGACTGGGAAGGCGCTGCTCTGGCCACTCACTACAGCTTCATGCGGACCTTGACCCGGTTCCCTCAGGAGCTCAGCATCGGAGGATACTGGAGGGTCAGGGAGGTATGATTTATTTTCTGCAATTCTTCATCTATTTCTGTTATCTATTATTTCTGCTGGCTGACATCTTCTTCTTTGCAGTTGTGGACCTATGAGTTCCTCGGGCTTCATGTCTCGGCAAACTCTACAGCAAACCCTCTGGTCATTCCCCGAGCAGCCCGGTCGTCCCGAGGGCTGAAGGAGAAGAAAGCCGGAGGGAAGGACCTTGACTGATTCTGGGTATCTTTAGATCGGCTAACCCCTGACCAGGTACCTTTATTTACTGTTCAATATACTGCTTTCTGCTTACTGCACTGTTCACTGTACTGCACCGCACTACACACTGCACACTGTTCATCATACTGTATGCTTTACCATTCTTTACATTGTATGTACTTTGCAGGTCCACTGAGATGTCTAGAGGGGGGTAGAGGATCGGGCCGGCGCGGATCTGATGCGCAGCCACGACACCGCTGCCAGGCGTATCCTACAGGAGGGCCCATTTGGGTGGGAGTACTATCTGGGAGAGCGAGTGGTTCGCCAGTCGCTCGGCCTGGATGACTTTTGGATCTCAGTGGTTCCTCCAGCCTGTATGCGCCGGACTGAGGATCTGGGCCCCATCAACTTGCTGCTGGAGACAGTGGGGACCCCGGCTATGGAGCTGCTCGTAGTGGAGGGAGACTACACAGTCTAGGCCCGAGCTCATCTGATGGGACCACTAGGACCCGACCCGGTTGCCCCCGGAGGCAGGAGACGAGGACATGCACCAGAGGCTGCTGGTATTGGTGCTGTTGGTGCCGCTGCAGGAGTTGCTAATGCTGGTCCTACTGGTGCTGGTGCTGGTGCTGGAGCTGTTGCCCCCGGAGCTGGAGCTGGAGGAGTGATAGGTCCAGAGATCCCCTGGGAGATCCAGACTGTGGCCTATGGCTTCCCTCTCTCCCTTCCTGTTCCAGTCCAACCAGTTTCTGAGTTCAGAGCAGAGATTGGCCAAGTATTTCCTTATCCTTACTTCTTTCTTTTATTTTCTGCTTCATTTGTCTGGCTGACTTCTTCTCTTTCCTTCCGTAGTTTACTTCATTTGTCTCGCGTGTTCTTTTCAATTTTTTCTGCATTTTTCTACCTTTATCCTACTCTGAGTCTTGCTTTTCTTTTGACAGCCTCTAGCTCTGGTTGCCGGTGTAGTACCTCCACAGGATCCAGCCCCAGCCCCGGCCCCATCCCCGGTTAGAGGCCGTGGTTCCCGAGCATCCTCTCGGGCTCGTTGCAGAGGGTCGGTTTCATCTGCTCAGAGCCGATCCAGAGTTGTTTCTTCCTCCAGTAGTGACGATGGAGATGACTTCGACTAGCTCTTTGAGGATGACGGTTTGGAGGAAGTTGGCCCCTCTCGTCGAGTCTGCCCGAGGCATACATGAGAGAGAAAGAGAGCCCCTCCCCCCCCAGAGTTACTTTTTAGATATACTTATTTTGATGGGCCTGCGTGCCTTGTTTTGATATGTTTACATACATTTATCTACGTCATGGGCCTGTGTGCCCCAGTTTTATTCTAACATATTAGCTCCATTTATCTGTCCATCTGTTGCATGATTTGCCACTAAAAATTGTCTTGAATGCATAGTTTAGATGCCATCACTAATACAGATTCTACAAGCTGTAAATTGACACGCACTCATCGCTTTCAACATGGCGGTCACTATAACACGATATGGCGGTCGCCACTTTCCACAAATGTTAACCCGGCTGTCACTCGGTTACACATGGCGGTCGCCTGGTCAAAGGGCTGATGTCACTGTACTGTGGTTTTTAGAGTTGGCGGTCGCCGGTTCTAAGATGGCGGTCACCACATTGATCGTCCCTTTTGTCGAATTTTTAGTTTTTCGCTCTTTACTACCCCATAAATACTGTCCTGGAGACCCCATTTGCTGTTGCTCGGACTCATATGGCTAATCCTCTTTCTTCATGGATTGAGGAATTCTCCCATATCGAACGTTTGAACTTCGCCCCCTTTGGCCTTAACGCCCTTTTCTCATTGAGGACGGTAAAGATTAATAGTCCTTTACTAGCGGCTGCTGCACAACTGTGGGATCCTCAGTCGCACGTCTTTCGGTTTGGTTTTGAAGAACTCTACCTCACTGTGGAGGAGTTTTCTGACATCTTGGACTTGACTCCACGGGGTTCTATTGTTGTTCCAACTCCCTTTCTCTCAGTTCGTCAGCAGGTAATGCGGTTTTGTGGTCTGTCTAAGATGGAGGCTTCTCGTCTGACCTCGGGTGACTGTCTCGACATTCCATGGCTTATTGAGAGGTTTTATCCTACTGGTAACCTCAGCGATCTAGACTTTCAGCTACGGCGCCGTTATGCACTTTGCTTCTGCGTCATTGCCTAGTATCTACTTATCCCTTCCGATGGGCGGGATAGTTGTGTCTAGGTTGACATTGCTGGCCAAATGTGGATAGGAAGAGACTTTGTACCCCTGGTTTTGGCCGAGACACTGCTGGGCTTGGATGCTGTTCATCGCGGTGAAACCACCACCTTTGCTGGCAACCCTTTACTTCTCCAGGTGATCTTAACATCTTTCTTTGTACTAAGTTCTCTATCACACTGCAAAGCCTTTTCCTTACTGTTTTAACTTTTGTTATAGATCTGGCTGATAGAGAAGGTGAACCTTGTACGGAAGCCTCCCACTGATAGATACAATGCTGCTGCTTTCCTTTACCGCCCGTGTTATCAGATATGTGACACTAAGGCCTCTTGGGGACAGTATCTTTCCTCCCTGACTGATCCAAACATTACTTAGCAGTGCCCTTAGTAGCGGATTCCTGCTATGACTCTGACCACTACAGATCACCCTGGCGTTCTACTGATTGGTCTGTGTCAGTCTGCTTTCTACTACCCTCACAGGATCATGCGGTAGTTCGGGCGAAGTCATATCATATTTCCTAGTATTCGAGGCCGTTTGTTTTCTTCTGCACTACGAGCTCCTTTTCTAGCACAGTATCGGGATGCCTGGCCATCTCGCTCATTTATGGAGATGCATGAGTTGCAGTGTCCCAATCTTTCTGCTGAATACAAGACATGGTTGACACAAGATAGGGAGAAGAAAGACAGAGAAGAGGAGAAACAAGCGGCAAAAAGGAGGAGGATTTGAGAACCTCATGCTTTGTTTTGAAAAATTTTACAGCTTTCTTTTTTTTTATTTGTAGAGTTTGGGACTTGCATGCCCTCCTTTTATTTAAGAATTTTGTAGTCTTTCTTAAAGTAATGAAAAACTCCCACTTCACATTTAAGATGGTTCAAATTTATTTGAAGCTTGAATGACTTTATTATTAGAATTCAAAAAGTTTCGTATTGGTCTTACTCAGATTAAAAGATGGCTCAAAAAAAATAAAGAAAGTGGCCGGACTTCTTAAAGAAGCTGCCTACGTATCCTAAAAAGATGAAATCAAGCCTTAACGCAGCTCGGGCTTGGTTTTCACTCAGGTATTGATGCTCTCCTTTTGTAATGCCCTAACTTTTGCCATGGTCACCCTTTCGGATTTTTGGCCTTGCGGGCAGCTCTACTTTTTGCCTGAATTGCCTTTTCGATTTTTGACTCAGCGAACTTTTATTTTTATCTTATTTTTACCTCAGGGATAGTATTTTTTGAGCTGATCGAGATTAACTAGAGTGGAGAACACATTGCCATCCAGATCCATAATGATGACTGCACCACCGATCATGATGGTTTTGATGAGAAACGGTCCGGACCAATTTGGTTTAAATTTGCCCCTCGGGTCGAAGATAAGAGCTCTAATTTCCTTAAGGACCAGATCTCCTTCTCTAAGATCCAAGGTCTTGACCCTCTTATTGAACGCTCGAGCTATCTTCCTTTGGTAACCTTGTACATGGAATAGAGCTTGCAGTCTTCTTCCATCAAACAAGAGCAATTCTTCCATTCGGTTCTTCTGCCATTCTGCTTCTGAGATATTGGCATCGGCCACTACTCTTAGTGAAGGAATTTTCACCTCAATGGGAAGCACGGCTTCCATCCCGTACACTAAAGAGTACGGCGTAGTTCCAGTTGAAGTTCTGATTGACGTTCGGTATCCCCAGAGTGCAAATGGTAGATGTTCCGGCCAATCTTTATGTGAGTTGATCATCTTTTGTAGAATTTTCTTAATGTTCTTGTTTGCTGTCTCGACTGCTCCGTTGGTTTGCGGCCGATATGGCGAGGACTTATGAGCCACTATCCGGTATTCCTCAAAAAGACCCAGAACCTCTCCTTAGAAATGTGAGCCATTATCCGAGATAATTTCATGCGGTACCCCATATCGACAAATGTGAGCCTTTAATACTGAGTAGGAAGCTGCTTCCACCCATTTGGTGAAATAGTCAATGGCCACGAGGATAAACTCATGTTCGTTGGATGCCTTTGGGGTTACTCTGCCAATCACGTCAATGGCCCATACTGAGAACGGCCATGGTGACGTCAAGTTATACAGCTGAGATGGGAGAACGTACATAAGGTTTGCGTGAATCTGGCAATTATGACACCTCCACACAAACTGAATACAATTTGTTTCCATTGTCATCCAAAAGTATCCCTGTCGTAGGATTTTCTTGGCTAACATATTTTCGCTCATGTGTGGCCCACAGACTCCTGCGTGTATTTTTTTCATCAGTTCTTGACCTTCTTCAGTGTTTACACACAGCTTGTTGATCCCAGAATGTCCTCGTTTGTACAGTCTACCACCACAAATGACAAACTGTGTAGATAGTCGTCGTATTGCACTTTTATCCTTTTTACTGGAAAACTTGGGATATTCTCCTTTCTCTACGAAGTTCTAAATGTCAAAGTACCATGGAAGGTTGTCAGTGCTTTCCTCAATTACGGCTGTCGTTTCGTATGCCGGCTTTCTTTTCTGTTCAATTATCAAGGGTCTCACTTGGATTTCGGATGGTATGTCAATCATGAATGCTAGGGTGGCCAGTGCATCGGCAAACTTATTCTGCAGTCTTGGTACATGGGTAAAGATCACTGATTCAAAGCACTGTATCAGCTTTTCTAGTTCTTGATGACAGAAAATTAAGGTTAAGTCCCTGACCTTCCATTCTCCTCTTGCTTGTGAAACTACCAATGCTGAGTCTTCGATGACTTCCAGCTTCCTTGCCCCTAGTTCTAAGGCTGCCTCTAATCCAGCTAAGCATGCTTTATACTCAACCTGATTGTTGGTGACTTCAAAGTTGAGCTTTAGGGACAACAGAACGTGTGATTTGTCGGGAGTGACAAGGAGGACTCTTATTCCATAGCCATATTGATTGGATGCGCCATTAAAATATTGAGTCCATTTTTCATCCCCAACTTTCATTAGCTGTTCATCAGAAAACTGGAATTCTGTGTCTTCGCCACCTTCAACTGGTTGATCGGCTAGAAATTCTGCCACTGCTCTACCTTTGACTGACTTTCGGGTGATGTATTGGAGATCAAACTCAAATAATAGCAACAACCATCGAGCCAATCTACCTGTTAGTGCCGGCTTTTCGAATAGGTGCTTCAATGGGTCCATCCGAGAGATAATTTTTACTGTGAAAGACAACATGTAGTGCCTCAGTTTTTGAGAAGCCCAAACCAAGGCCCAATATGTCTTCTCCAACAGCGTATACCGTATTTCTGACCCAGTTATCTTTTTTCTTAAGTAGTAGATGGCCTTTTCAATTTCAGTCTCACCTTCTTGTGCCAGCATGCATCCTATTGCTGAATCAATCACTGACAAGTAAAGAATCAGTAGCCTGTCTGGTTCGGGAGGAGCCAGAACGGGTGGATTTTGTAGGTACTGTCATACGGCATCAAAGGCATCTTGGCATTTCTGATCCCATTCAAATTCAACTCCCTTCTTCAATAGACGAAAGAGCAGCTCACAGGTAGTTGTTAATTTTACGATGAAGCAGCTAATGAATTGGATTTTACCCAGGAAGCCTTTGACTTCTCGCTCGGTCTTTGGAGGAGGTATTTCTAAGATTGCCTTGATTTTTAAAGGATCGACTTCAATGCCCCGTTGGGTGATCATAAATTCGAGCATCTTCCCAGCAGTAACTCCGAAGGCACACTTTTGTGGGTTGAGTCGCATCTTGTACTTTTGGATCCTTTCAAAGAATTTTTGCAGAGCTGTGATGTGGCCTTTTCGATCCTTGGATTTGACTATCACATCGTCCACGCACACTTCAACTTCCTTATATATCATGCAATACAATAAGGTAGTGGCAGCCCTTTGATAGGTTGCCCCGACATTTTTCAAGCCAAACGGCATAACACGGTAACAATAGGTGCCTCAAGGCGGGGTGAATGCCGTCTTTTCTCTGTCTTCAGGATCCATCAGAATCTGGTTGTACTCGGTGAAGCCATCCATGAATAACAGCAAGGCATGCCCTACTGTACTATCTACTGAGACGTCGATGTGCAGTAGTGGAAAATCGTCCTTCAGGCTAGCCTTGTTGAGGTTCCAAAAATCCATGCAGACTCGGATACGACCGTTCTTCTTTAAAACTGGCACTATATTGGCTACCCATTTCGGATCCTCAGTTACCATCAGGAATTCAGCGTTGATCTGTTTGGTAACTTCTTCTTTGATCTTCAGAGCCCATTCTGGCTGGATCCGTCTTAATTTCTATTTGACCGGCTTAGCATCAGGGTATAAGGGGATATGGTGCTGGACAATGTCATGATTAATTTCGGGCATATCCTCGTAAGACCATGCAAATATATCTTTGAATTCATTTAATAAAGTTATTAATTGTTCTTGTTCAGCTAAGGATAAAGAAGAGCCAATTTGAATATTTTGCGAATTGATTTCATTACCCAGATTTATTGACAATGTTTATTCAATTATTGGTTGGGCACACATTTCTTCTTCTCTTTTTATTAAAAATTTTATTTCTTCAGGGATATCCCCGTTCGAATTTAAAATCGTTAGAAAGCGTATGAAATAAATCAAACAATGCAGAGTAATCAAAAGTCTCGTTCATTTCATTGAATGCAGAGGGAATTACAAACTTGATAGCAAAATCCGAGAGAGGAACACTAACAGATGTGCCCTCGAATACAAACTCTAACTCAAACTTGGACTCACGATAGACAATGTGTACATCATCAGACTCGATGGTCCAATTCTTCACTT
>JAULJZ010220453.1:0-17772 GCA_032270985.1 Heliamphora pulchella
ATAAATATAAAAAAATATCTTATACAATTAGGAGCAGCTAGAGTTGGGTCAAATTAGACAAAGAAATTAAATACCATTCTTGCTCAATTTGTTATTGGGGTGAAAAAAGTCCAGTGTATACTAATCTAGACATTTCCTTTTGTTCTATCTTCTATAGAGGTATCAAAAATTTACCATTAAATGAAATAATTTTGACATTTTTTTTTACTCTCTCTCTCTCTCCTCTCTCAGATTCATTTATGCAAAAAAGTTTTAAAAAAATATTAATTGATATTATTTTTCCTTTTATTAATTCAAAAATAATAATTATTTAGATTTTATTTATCTTCTTTTTTATCTTCATAAATTAATAAACTAACAAAGTCACATTTTAAACTTATTGTCTTAAAATCATTTAATTAATTAATTATTAAATTATTAATATCACTTTATATTTTATTTTAAATTATTAAAATTAAATAATTAAGTATCTTTAAGCATGATTATAACTAGTACTAAAACACATGGAGCTGAGGAAACTAAAATCCCTTATTTGTAGGTTGAAGTAAGGTATAAATTACAAATAAAAAACTATTTACTGCCAGTGGGTTCATAAACTTGAATTACAAGAAATATAGGAAGTTCAAGATTCCTCTCAATAATTGGAGAAATACAGCGGCAACACAACCGACGATGGTGACACAACACCTTCTAATAGTAATAAATATACAATTATACATTAATATATTAATCAAAAATTAGTTTTAGATCTTTAAAGTAATGTTAATTTTATTTTTAATGCGCGAGATCCAGTTTTAACGCGCGAGATCCAATTGAACCCTAGCACAGATAAATTTATTTGTGCATTTACAAAATATATATAAAGCAGACAGATAAATTTACCTGTCTTGCATAAATAAGCATAATTTATCTGTGTGCTTTATACGTGTTTTGAAAAGGTACAGTATTCTTCATACAGATAAATTTATCTATCTACTTATTTATACAAGATAAATAAATTTATCTGTGTACTTGATACATGTTTTGAAAATATACAGATAAATTTATCTGTATAATGAACACAGATAAATTTATCTGTCTTGCATAAAATAAGACGACAGATAAATTTATTTATATGCATTACATATAAATTTATCTGTATTATAAGTGATTGTATCTCGCGCATTAAAAATTTTATTGATAAATTTTACACGCTAAAACTTATTTTTTTAAACTTTTGACTAAAAACCCCATTATTAATTCGCTATGTTCACCTGCTAATTGTTGCTATGTTCACCTGCTAATTGTTTTAAGAGAAGATTTTTGCTCTTTTGGTAACAACGGTAAACAAACTATATGTATATATATATATATATATATATATATACACAAAAATGACGTCGGTTATTTACATTAGTAAATCAAAATTCTTGTAGTTGTAATATTTTTAAAAAATTAGTTTTAGGTATTTAAAGTAGTATCGGTTTTGTTTTCATTCACCATAAAAAAATTTAACGCGCGAGATCCAGTTTTAACGCGTGAGGTCCAGTTGAACCCTTGAACAGATAAATTTATCTATACATTTTTCAAAACATACAGATAAATTTATCTGTCTTACATAAATAAGTATACAGATAAATTTATTTGTATAAAGAATACTGTGCCTTTTCAAAATACGTATAAAGTATATAGATAAATTTATCTATCTTGCATAAATAAGCATGCAGATAAATTAGATAGATAAATTTATCTGTATAAAAAATACTTTACCTTTTCAAAATACGTATAAAGTATACCGATAAATTTATCTATCTTGTATAAATAAGCAAACAAATAAATTTATCTGTCAAATTATGCTTATTTTACTAAACAAATAAATTTATCTGTCTAGCATTTATCAATACTAAAAAAGAACAGATAAATTTATCTGTCTAACATTTATCAATATTAGAAAGGAACAGATAAATTTATCTGTTTGAGCAAATTGTGCTTATTTCACGAAATAGATAAATTTATCTGTTACTTGTATTTATTTGATTTAACAGATAAATTTATCTGTTTAACATTTGTCAATATTAGAAAAGAACGACAGATAAATTTATCTGTATGCATTACTTATAAATTTATCTATTTGTGTTAAATTTATCTGTATTGTAGGCGATTGAATCTCGCGCATTAAAAAATTTATTGATGGATCTTGCGTGTTAAAATTTATTTTTTTGAACATTTAACTCAAAGTTCCTAATATTTTTCACTTTTGCGCTCTAAGATCATTAAGGACATAATGATATGTTGTTAGTGGGTTGAGATTGTAATGTTTAAATTTGTAAATAAAAGAATGTTTGGTAAAATTATTGTTAGTAATTTTAATTATAAGTTATAATTTTTTTTGAAAATTTTTTACCAAAATTCTACTTTTATAAGTTACTTATACATAGGTCCCATTTCAAATTCTGTTTTCAACGCAGTCCTATTCCCAAATAAGATTCTCATTTTATCTCTAGTTCTCAATTGCTTCTCATTAAGCGCCAACAAAACGGTAAGATTCTCATTCCAAATTGTTTATCATAAAGATTTTCACTTTACAGTTAGAAGTTTGTATATATTCATGAATTAATTTTTCATGTTCATTTTCATTATTTATGATCAGATTATTCATTCTACAAAATGGTGAATTGTTTCAGTTCGTTCATTACTGAAAAACTTAGGTATATAATAGAGCACTTATTTAGTTTCAGTTTGTGAGTGTTATCATATTATAAATATAACCATGATGTAAACGGGAGAGATGCATTTGTCACTTTTTTCAATTTTAGTTTTAGTTTTTTATCTGAAAATTCATGTTCCTAGGATGGTGTAATGTTCTGGTATGCCGTAGACAAATGAACTAGAGAAAACATATTATGAATCTTCTCATAATGTAAGGTCTAAATTAATGGTTCTTACTGCTGCACATTCTAACTTGATCCCAATGACCAAGATTTGTGAATAATTTCATGTATTAAAATGTTTACATTCTAACTTGATCCCAATGACCAAGATTTGTGAATATTTTCATGTATTAAAATGTTTTTAGTTATCATGTTTTCATAATGTGAATATTTTTCAGTAAGCAGTATACTTTGTGACAAATGAGATTGTTCTCATGAAGGATCATCAAACACGATTGAAAAAAAAATTCAAATTCAAATCCAGAATCGTTAATGGATGATAATCCCATATTTTAAGCAAGATAATAAAGATTCATTTAATTATACACCCTGATTGACTCATAGTGGAGTGATGTTTCAACTCTCTCATTAATATATAAGGCAATAACTAACACTTCTCTCATTTATATGTAAGAAAATAATTTACGCTTTAGGAAATTGGAACTGGGGGTATAATAGACCATAAAAAATTAAAAATTTTAAAATAAGACCTAAGGTAAATGTGAACTTATGAATGGAACCCAACACCAATATATTCCTAAAATTATGACCCAACTACAAATAACTCTTTTTTTGTAAATACTTATAACTTCTGCTACAAACTATACTTATTTTCTTTTTCAAGATTTCAAAAATGCCAAATACCACCTATGCAGCGGCAGAGCTAGAAATCTAGTTTAGAGGAGGCATTAATTAACTTAAAATATTAATTTTTTATAACCAATAATAATAGAATATTGCTAAAACTTAAACAACTATTAATAAATATAAAAAAATTTGCAATGTATAATTTCATAAAATTTTGTGACAATTAACGCAGAAACTTATTTATTTATTTATTTTGGGTATAAATAAAACTTATATATTCAAGTAGATACTAATCATTATTAAAAACATATCAAACTAATTAAAATATTATAGTGTTAGCTCAACCGTTTTTAATTAACTTGTTATCTTGATTTTAAATTTTGCCCCTTTGATAGATTTGCAACATTTGAATGTCTTAACAATTTTTGTAATTTTTTTTAGAATATCATGATATTTATATAATATTCTAATAACAAATAAAATTATATTGTGTATTAAATATTCTCTCACTGGTAGCATATGAATAAAATCTATAAATGTAAAAAATTGAATAAATGTCCTAACCTAGTAAAAGTTTTAAAAGTATTATCTTTTAAAATTTGTTATTTTAAGACTCCTGATTGCAAATATTTTTATTAAAAAATTAAAATAATAGAATAATTTTATATGTAAGAGAAACACTAAACAAATTTTATTAGTGTAGATATATAATTTTATTTTTTATATATAATAATATACATATAAAAAAAATAAAAAGAGTTACGGACTCCTCTAAACATGCATTAAATCCCCGTGTTTTCGATATTTACCTAAGTCAATAATCATTTCACTTATTCTAGTTCTATCCCCCCAACATAATTTTAAATAGGGTAAATTACACTGTCCTCCCCTGTGATTTCTGTCAAAAATAAAAACCTTTCATATGGTTTCAAAATTATCATTAACCTCCCATAAAATTTTATTTTTGCATCTAATTAACTCAATTGTTAACATTTTCGTTAAGTGTAACGGAAACCACTACCCCACCGTCCACGCCGTCCCTCTCCCTCTTTGGCTCTCTCTCTCTGCATCTCTTTCCCTTTCTCATCTCTCTCATGCATCAAAGAAGAAAAAAATAAAGAGAAGAGAAAGACCACGACCCTGACCCTTTTGCCACACCGCCGGCCACCTCCAGCGCCGTTGTCGCCGTCGCCCACGCCGACCACCACTGTCGGTGATCCTGTCGCGATGACGACAGCGGGGACGGTGGGTGCGGGGATGACGGCGATGAAAATGAAGAGATGGAAGGTGAGGCGATAGGAAGAAGACGGCGAAAGACACTCGCGGGGAGGAAAACGCTCGTGACGGTGAAAAGAGAGGGGCTAAAGGAAGGGGAAGTAAGGAACACCTATGTCTCTCTCTCTACATCTTTTTCTCATCTCTCTCTTTCTTTCAATACACACGCGCGCGCGCGCGCACACACACACACATATATATATATATATATACACACAAAGAGAGATATGAGAGACCGAAAGAGAGAGAAGAGAGCTGGTGGCGGCTTGGGGCAGCGACGGGATCGCCGACGGTGGTGGTCAGCATGGGCAGCGATAATATTGGCACCGGAGGTGACCGACAGTGTGGCAGAAGGGTCAGGGGCGTGGTCTTTCTCTTCTTTTTTTTTTCTCCTTTGATGCATGAAAGAGATGAGAAAAAGAAAGAGATGCAGAGAGAGAGCGCCAATGAGAGAGAGGGACGGTGTGGACGGTAGGATAGTGATTTTCGTTACACTTAACGAAAATTTTAACAATTAAATTAATTTAATATAAAAATAAAATTTTAAAAAAAATTAATAATATTTTTGAAATCATGAAAAATAATTTTATTTTTGTCAAACACCTCGTCGGAGGTCAATGTAATTTACCCATTTAAATACCATACCGAATGATCTACGGTTTTCAAATTCCGCTATGAGACCCACTTTTTAGGCTTGACCCTCTCTTTTAAAGTCGTGTCCCATGTCTCTTTTATTTTGTAGCCACTAAACCACTTTACCCAATAAACAAGGCAGAGGGACTCTGGAGAGGTGTTGTTAGGGTATTTTGAATTTTAATTTAAATTTTATAATTTGATTAAAATTATTTATTTATTTTATATTTAATAAATAGTTAGTTTGTGTAAAAAATTAGATTAATCAGATATCGTTATTCATATAATAGAAGCATGTTTGTTTTTAAATAAAATAACCAATTTATAAGATTTTAAGAATAAAATATAAGTTAAAAATATACCAATCATATGAATAACGATATCCGATTGACCTAATATTTTACTCAAGTTAATTACTCATCAAATACAAAATAATTAATAATTTTAATTAATTTATAAAATTTAAATTAAAAATCAAAATATTCTCACAATAAGTCCTGCTGTCCTCTGAGGCAGCAGAGTCCCGCGCCCAATAAACAACGGCTCAAATTCCCATGGAGTGCAGTGCCACGTTGTTTCTGCAATTACCTACATCATCAATCAAGTCGTTTATTTAGAACTCTCCCTCCTTTTATACTATATTTAAAGCTTAAATTATAGTATAAAATATATATACACACATATATATATATATATATATAAATAATATAAATCAAAAAATAAATAAAAAATTATTTTAAAATTTTAATTATGAATCAATATGCATTTGATATTTCGTGATTATGAGCCAGTCCAAGTTGGTATTGTTTAGTACATTTGGTATAAATTGATATAATTTAATACAAAATTAAGTAATTAGTATATTAATTTTTTTTAAAATTAATACCGACAAATTAACACTAATTAATACAATATGATATCAACAACTATGTTGCACAAGCCAAAATAACCTGAAACTACTCCTAGTATATCACTACACTCGTTTACCCACATTAAAAATGGGTAAACTTACCTCTATTAGTTTATTAATTTAAAAAAAAAAAAAATCCCACCATTTAACCTCTTTTGTTTAAACCTTTTTTTCTTTTTATGCTTGAGTTATATCTTCTCTGGAACTATAACCTTACTTTACTTTCATGCATAGTTAAATCTCATTCTTCCTTCAAATTAAAGAAAAAAGTGTGAAAAGAAGATAGTAGGAAAAAGATAACTACCAATTTTGCAATAAAAAATTAGATTTATCAGGTTTGATTTAATTTTAATTTGTATATTTTGAAATTTTTAAAAATTTACTTGAGAATGATAATATTATAATATATACTTAAGAATGTTAAAAGATTATATATATATACTAACAAACCCTAAACTTCATCGGATTCATTTTTCGATATCAAGAGCCTCGATGGAGGATGATCGAACGATAAGAACCCATTCTCGGCATCGTTGGTGACCTTCGCATCACTGCCAAACCCAAAATTTTATCGCATTCTTTAAATGTGAATCTTTACAGCAATGATTTGAGAGTTGATAACAATAGTAAAGAATTTTTTTTTTAAAAGGTGGTGCACTAGAGCTTATTGAGGAAGTTCTTTTTTTACATCTGTGTAACAAATGAGTTTTTGGATGACAAATTTGCCGATTTTGCATTGAAAATTTTTGTTCACGCCCTCAGCGTTGACAGTGTATGATGGGAGCTCCAAACTAAACTTCATGTTGTATTTGTCAGGCTTGAAGAAAAAAAGTTAAAGTAAAAGAAGTGTTAAACAACAAAGGTTGATTAATGCCTCGTTTGGCAATTTGATTTTAAGTAAGATTTTTTGCTTAAAATCTCTTTAAACTAAATAAATAAATAAAATCGTTTGGTAAACTATAAGAGTGCCTTTGTTCATAAATTACCTCAAGTTTTTTAGTTTATTGAGATAAATATTTGATGAAAGTGAAGATGTGCTAAAGTGACTAAATTTTCTCACTATTATCGTTGTAATTGTACGTGTTGCATGTCGACACGTCTTTGAACATGATCAATTCGAGGGGAGAATAAGGTTTCACTATGTGTAAAAGTAAAATTGAAGTTTTGAAAAGATAATTAAAGTTAAAACAAAAGAGGTTTAATAAAATAATGGGTGGTAAGTTTAAAGTGGTTGAACAAATTTACCCTCTACCTAATACCTATCTAATTTACAGTTAGGTCTCATTTGGCAAGAGTTAAAATTGACTTTAAATCTTTTCTTTTGGCATAAAAAGGTCTTTAGGTTTTTTTGAAGTTTATTTTTATCCTTTTTTCATTATGTTTTTAGAAATTTCTTAGTTCTATTGTTTTTTATTTTTTTGGTCTTGGTCCCCCGAGGGTAGTATGTCCATTCGGATTAAAATTAGAAAAACTCCACTAAAGACAATTTAGTGAGTTTTTGTTGTTTTATCTTATTTTTTAAAATCAAAATATCTTAATTTTTTGATTATTGATAATGAAAGAAATCTAAGAAAATATACTCATTTACGCTAATATTAAAAAGCACATTAAAAATGAAAAAAAATTATATAAAAAATTAGAATAAACGCACGAAGATATGATTTGGAAAGTGCGTGTCAAATTCTTTAGAAAAATAGCTTATTTTTAGTTGATTTTAATTTTTTTATTTTTGTGTTCAAATTTGTTATTTTCTTTATTCTTCTTAGGAATTCTAAAAAGTAATTTTTTGGCCTACATTAAAAAAATCACTTAAAGATGAAAATAAATTGAATTATGTAATTCAATTACATTGTTTTTTTAAAAGTAAATCATTTATTTTAAAATAATATTTATTAAATCAAAATTATAAAAGTAAACACAATTCAATCAAATGGCCACTTAATAAACCAATTTAATTTTTTTTAAAAAAATTGATACATTTTTTTTGCCTGCATTGAAAGCTTTCAAGAAACAAAGAAAAGATAAAAAAAAAACCAAAATGACTTGCTATGAACAGCACCAACTATGAGAAATTCATCAATTCAGTTGTGATGTGTGAACAATGACAATTTTATAGTTCAATCCAAATAAAATCTTATTTCTTAAAAAAAAGTCCTTTCTTATTTTCAATCATATAACTATACATATTAAACTATTGTTCAAAAATCATATACTCAACAATTTTCAAAAATTGCCTCTATTTAAAATACGAGAGAGAAGAATTAATTAATTGAAGGGTAGAATAGGAGTTAGAAGAACACTTGGGACATGTTTGGGTTAACTTTTAAGTCAATTTTTTTGTAAATAAAAAAATAGCTTTTAAGCTGTACTATTTGGTTTAAAAAAGCTAAATAACTTTTTTTATCTCTTAATTTAAGAAAAAAAATCAATACATATCCTAAACATTTTAACTTTTTTTCAAACAAAATTACTGTAATACACTTGCATAAAAAAGTCAACCCTACTCATAAAAAAAAATCGTGCTAATATTCCAAACACTATAACTTAAAAGCTAAAATTAAGGGCATTTTAGACATTTCAATAAAAAGTAAAAAATCAAAGAAGTTACTAAAAAAATTATTCTAAACAATTTAACATTTTTTTATTCCTCTTTTTTATAAAAAAAAAATTAAACTTCTTAAAAACTAAACTTTTTGAACATCCCAAACAAGCACTTAGAGTATGTTTGGGCTAGCTTTTAAGCTAATTTTTTTGCAAAAAAAAAAAACGAACTTTTAAGCTGTATTGTTTGGTTTCTAAAAAATGCTAATTAACTTTTTTTCATCTTTTAATTCAATAAAAAAAGTCAATACGTATTCCAAGCACCTCAACTCTTTTTAAACAAAATTATTATAATACCCTTATATAAAAAATCAACCATACTCACAAAAAAAAATGCCAATATCCTAAACACTACAATTTAAAAACTAAAAATAAAGGCATTTTAGACATTTTAATAAAAAGTAAAAAAGTTATTATAAAAAAATATCCCAAACACTCTCATTTTCTTTATTCCTCTTTTTCTTTAAAAAAGCTAAACTTTTAAAAGCCAAACTTAAAAATTATGCCAAACAAGCACTTAAAATTAATTGTATCTATATCAAACTAATTAAAATAACTACTTTAACCAGCCAAATATAAAAAATATACCCCACTTGCCAGCTAGTTACGATAACTTTAAGCAAAATGACTCAACATTTGTTGAGTCATTTGAGCAAAAATAGCCCAAATTATGCCAATAAAAAAAATCGTGCTAATATCCCAACACTATAACTTAAAAGTTATAAGTAAAAGTATTTTAGATATTTTAGTAAAAAGAAAAAAATTAAAAAAGTTATTATAAAAAATTATCCCAAACACTCTCATTTTTTTATTTTTTATTTTTTAAATTAAATATCTTAAAAGCCAACTTAAAAAATATCCCAAACAAGCACTTAATTTTAAGGTTTTATAGAAAAATTAAACAGTCTACCTTAAAAATCAATTTTAAAATTACTGTTTGGTATCTTTGCTTAAAATTAATTTTGTCATATTTAAAAATTAATTTTTAAAGTTAATTTTTAATTTAAACTGTGTAAGCTGTCTAACTTAAAACCCAACTTAAAAAAAAAACTGTTAATGAAAAACTAACTTCTTGTGTTTAGTAAATTTTGTTATTTTGTAATTTTTTACTTTTAAATTTTTTTTCATTAGAATGAGTTTAAAATAAAAAATTAAAATTTATCAAACAAAACTAAAATTAGTTTTTAAAGCCATTGAAAAACGCAAGACGGTGCAGCAGGCGGTGCAATAGGCGGTATGCCAAGCATTTCTGGTAAAATAATAGTCAAATAAAAAGTAGGTAAATCCCACTAATTGTGTGATAGATTAGCCAATAGGAATTTTAACTAATTTTTTAAAATTATAAAATATGGAGCAACCAATAGAATAATATTTAACTATTTTTAAAAGCAAAAAATTGATCAAATTTGATTGATGTTTTAAAAAGCTATAAATCTCTTAAAAGTTAAACTACTTTCTAGATTTATCAAACATGAGTTTTGTAATTTTAAACATGACGTAAATATCTTATAAATGTGACGTAAAGTAGCTGTATATGTTTTAGACAACATTGTCATATACGGCTACTTAAATTTTATCAACATTAGTTACTTCAAAATATTAGAAAAATCTTTTTATCATAAAAAGCATTTTTAATAGATTGGAAAGCTAGTACAGAAACTATGGTAATGTAAGGCTAGATTTTAGATACATACCATTTTTATATATAGCTATTTAGGTTTTGGAAACATTGGTGATTGCAAAATATTAGGAAAATCTTTTCTGATTGGTATGAATTTACTTTTAGTTACCACTAATCAAGGGATTTATTTATTTTGAAAATGAAGATTGATTTTAAATTTAGGAAATATATTATCCAATTAGATATTAAATAAATAATTCAAACAATCATCATATGTACCAAAGAAAAGAGGATAGCAAGAAGAAATAAAATCTCTCTTAGTAATTTGTGAATTTTCTATAAACAAAATATCATTGTCTCTTTATCGGGGTGTTTGGCAAAACTAGTGATACTAGTTTTTAATTTTTTGCTATTAATTTTAGCTAAAAGTTATATTCTATTATAAACATTCACAACTTTTATTATAAGTTATAACTATTTTTTTTTATTTCAGCTACAAGTTATAATTTTTACCAAATATTCACAATTTCTACTATAAATTATAATTTATAAATTATTAATTTAAAATTTTAAAGCACCCTCATTATTGGCTTACATTACTTTATGGCATAGGTGTTATGAATGTCCACCTAATTTAGTACATAAATTAATTATTTTACCAAATTATAAAAAAAATATTTAACCATATAAAAGACAACTTAAGATTTTTTTTAAAAAAAATTACAATAAAATATGTGTTCTCATAAATTTCCAAACCATTCATCGAACTGTGAAATAAAATAAATAAATAAATAAATAGTGCGGGTAAAAGCCATTAGTAAAACTTTTTTAAGAGATTACCAAATTAAAAATTTGAACTTTGCAAAGGTTAAGCTTGGGTAGGAGTCTTTTAAAACTGTTAAAAATTTTGGCTCAAATTTTATTTGAATTGAAATAGACTTTTAGTCTATTATAATTATTAAATTTAATTTTTTAAAAAGTTTTAAAGAATATAAGTTTACATAAATTTATTTAGTTTTGAACTCGATTAACGCAAGTATAATTAGATTATAACTATTTTTCTCTCCTATAAATATGAATGAAATCTGAGATTATTTGGTGTGTACGTTGTTTGAGAGGAGAATCTGTGAGAGTGAGTGATTTATAATCGTTTCTCCATATACTGAATTCTGCTGCCTGTGGATGTAGGCAAATTGTCGAATCAGGTAAAATTTGTCTATTTGGTTTGTTTGTAATTATTTTGGACTTCTGTACACAACAAGTGATATCAGAGCTTTTGGGCTTCTGTACACAACAAGTGGTATCAGAGTTTTGGTTAAAACTAATTTTTGCTCTTTGCTCATAATTCAAAGTGGTTAAAGATTATTTTTGAATATACTAGAAGTTTCATCTCGTCGAGACGATTTCAACGGTATATTATACGTCAAAAATCGAGTTTAAACGCTCTCGCACACTCCAATTAAGTTTCTGCAATATTTGTGGTTAGCCAAACGAGTCCTTAGTTTGAAGAGATTGCTAGCTACGAAGTTATTGATTTGTTTCCGTGGAAAGCTTCATGATTCGCGCATAATTTTGTCAGAAAATGTTCGGCGAAGGTTACTCAGCTTTGTTTCTTTCTTTTTTGGTTGATTTATTATTTTTGTGATTTTTTTGATCGGGTTAGAGTGGTTCTTATTATTCTTGGTTATTTTGAATTTAACTGCGACATCAGATTTAATAAGTTCAGCTTTTAAAATTTGATTTTGTCATATTAAAAAAAATTATTTTAGTTTTATTCAGGCGCAAAATATTGTTTGTAGTAGAGTTTAAGTATTCTGATGACCGAATCTGCTGAAGGAATGAAGTTAGAGGGTTCAAATAATTATCTACGAAGAATTATGGTGTCAAACTCAAAATTTGAAGTTAAAAAATTCGATGGAACCAACAACTTTGGTATGTAGCAATGCGAGGTGATGAATATTTTGATTCAATAGGAGTTGGATTTCACTTTGAAAGATAAGCCAGACGATATGTCAGATAAAGACTGGGACAAATTAAATCGACTAGCTCGTGGCATAATTCGTTTATGTCTTGCTAAAGATCAAAAATATTTTGTGATAAAAGAATCGAATGTGAAAGTTCTTTGAAAGAAATTAGAGGAGAAATACTTATCGAAAAGTATAGACAGCCGTCTCTATTTGGAAAAAAAAGCTCTTTCGATTTCAGTTTCAAGAATGTACTTCTATGTCCGAACATTTGAATAATTATAATAAGATTCTTGTTGATTTACAGAACTTGGATGTCGAGATCCAAGATGAAATTAAGGCTCTATTATTGTTGAATTTCTTACCTGATTCATATGAATATCTGATTACCACACTTTCATACGGGACGAAAAAGATCTATTTTAGTGATGTATTCAGTATTTTGATAAACAACGAGTACGGCCGAAAGGGCAAGCAGATCAACTATGATACATCTAATGAAACTTTGTTAATAAGATCTGGTTCAAAGCAATATGAAAATAAGAGATGTTCTTAGTCAAAATCAAATGATCATTTATCTGGATCGGGGAGAATCGCCAATGATGAATATGCCTATCACATGTGTCTCAATCGGGATTGATTTTTTGACTTCATAGAGATAGATGGTGGAGCAATGCTTATGGGCAACGATAATGCCTCTAAGATTCGAGAGATAGGAAGTATCCGTTTAAAGCAGTATGATAGAACTATCAAAGTTATTTCAGAAGTTCGGTATGTACCAGACTTGAAGAAGAATCTTATCTCACTTGGAGTTTTAGACTGAGAAGGGTTTAAAATCAATATGAATGGTAGAGTTCTCAAAGTTATGTTGGGGCTCGTGAGATTTTGAAATGTACTATTCGAGGTAATTTGTATTTTCTGCATTGACATACTTTTAAAAGTGGTGTTAACACGATTTGTAAAAAATCTGATAAGAGTAAGGTCAAGTCCCAACATTGTTTAAACTTGACCAATTTGTCAAAGTATTAAACACTTATGGGTATATGGCATCTTAGGACGCATCTGGTGGCAATATTAATCTGCCAATATGTCTGATTTAAAGATTTGGTCGCTTCAGGTGAATTAGGCGCCGCAAAGCGCATTTGGATGCAGAGTTTATCTGTTGATTTGTTTGATTAAAAAATTTGAGTACTTTTAGTGCATTTGATGATGGTGCTGGTATGTTGATTTGTTTGAAAGATGAACTTTCGACAAGGTAGAGATTGTTGAGAATTTTGGCCCAAATCTTATTTGAATTCGGGTAAACTTTTGGTCTATTATGGTTGTTAAATTTAACATTTTGAAGAGTTTTGAAGAATGTGAATTTACACAAGTTTGATTAGTTTTGAAATTGACTAGCACAAGAATGATTAGATTAGATTTTTTTTCTCTCTTATAAATATGAATATAGTCTTAGATTATTTCGTGTGTAAGTTATTTGAGAGGAGAATTTGTGAGAGTTGAGTGATTTGTAATCGTTTCTCCATATATTGAATTTTGTTGCCCGTGAAAATAGGCAAATTGCCGAAGTACGTAAAATCTGTCTCTTTAGTTTGTTTGTAATTATTCTGAATTTTTTTGCACAACAAATACTTGTATGGGTTTGACAGTTCGTGATGCTTGAGATAAATTTTTTGGTTTTAGTAAGTTTTTTTTTATTTTCTCGTATGACTAATTAAAAAAATTTTAAAAATAATATTTTTAATCAAAACATAAATTTATTTATTTTTACTGATTTTCTTTAATATTTATTGTTTTGAAATTTTTGTGATGAAACAAATTAAAAAAATAATAATAAAATTAAACATAAATGTGAAAACTCTTAAAAAGAACAATAAAAACTACTGAAGCTTCAAGCAACAATAGAAAACTACTGAAGCTTCAGCAAAGCTATGACGGAGCAACCAGTATTCATCAAGGATTTTAAGAAGCTATGACGGAGCAAGTCTATGATCAATTGAGTATCCATTGATCAGCGAGTGTGGGTGTCGAGAAGGAGCTAGGGTGGCAGGGTAGGGACTTAAAGAAGGCAGTGGGTGGCGGGGAGGGAGAGAGAGAGAGAACGTAGCAAAAATGTGTAGAATAAATAAGAATTTGTATTCGTTGATCCAAGATGAATGTTAAAAACAAAAAATAGGAATAATAACTTAAATTCGTTGATTCAAGAATAAATATCGAATACAAGAATCTTCTTCAATCTATTGATTTACAAGAATATCGAAATTAAAAGCAAAAAGATAAACTCTTGTTATTATTCAATCAGAAGCTGCGTTGTCCGAAGACTTACAATAATTATTTATAACCAGTGAAATCTCCTGCTAACTAACGTAAAAGAAAAAAGACAACACTTGTCTGGCAAGAAAAATAAGAGAAAATCCAAAAAATTCCAAAAATGAAAAGATTTGATTAAGCTTAAAATTTGGAAACTAGAATAACAAATAAGAAAGTAAGAAAAAATCTAGGCTAAAACGGATTTATTAAGAATAAGTAATTAACAAATTAATTATTTCCTAAAACGGCAACTTTGAAAATTTGCCAGCCCAGATGATGGATTTTGTGTAAAAAAAGGCCTCAATCATAGTATAAACACGAGTATCGTTCGTTAGGTCGTTTTCAATTGAACATGAGTCTTCCAAACCTATTTCGCTAATATTGGATTACGCATCTACTATTACTGTTAGGCCTTCTGGTGATCAAAGGCCTTCGTGAATAAATGGCCGCATATTTCTACATCAAAGAGCGAGAGAAAGAGAGAGAGAGGTTTGGGATCCAACCTAAAATCATTAGTAAGAAAGATATGGAGAAAGAGTGAAAGATTACGGATTTTAACGTCAATTTAGAAGAAAATGACTGCAGCAGTGGACATTGGTAACAACTATGAATTCACATTTCTACTATAATTTCTATGGCAGTTTCAGCAATGGTTGTGAGAATGGTGGCACTTGACACCGATGTGCTATAGTGTTTGGGGTCGATGCAGAAAGCCAAATAAAAAGGGAGAGAAGGAGTGATGAGTGAATACAGTTATTAATAAATATTCTGTCTCTTGCTGGAGAGCTTTTAAATTTAGACACAAAATGTCTTAAAACACCCACATTAATTGCATTGAACTAATTATGCACTACGCATAAATATTGGTATTAAAGATGTACAAAGTAATTATGTATATGTACTTAGTAGCTGTCCGTGACCTTAGGTGGGATGTTAAAATTTTTAATTTGATTCCTTTATAATAAGAATCTCTTATAAAATATTTTTTTTGAAAATCTCCTACAAATTTTCTTTTAAGAAAATTTTCTACAAAATCTATTTTAAAGAAATCTCTTAAAAAATTTCATTTTAAAATCTAAATATTAAGATGCTAACTCGTATTGGTAGATATAGCCAATCAAATATTTTATAAATAATTTTTAATTTAAACGCTCTTCACGAAAATTTCATTTTTGTTAATATATATATATATATATATATATATAGATTTGTATATAACTTTTTTATTATTTTTGAATAAAATTAAGAAAAGTTTTAACAATAATTTTTAATTGAGAAAATTCTTCATTTTAAAATTTATTTTAAAAAAATTAAATTATGACTAAATTACCTTTTAGGGCTTGTTTGTTATTTCGAATAAGATTGGATAAAATTTGAGAGATTAGTAATACTGTGAGTCCCACATGTTTGTTTGTATACCAATGAACTATGAATGTGATTATGTATATAGTGAAAAATTTGATTCATGTTTAGTTAAAGTAGGATAAAAAATAGGAACGAGTTGTAGAATTATTTTTTACCGTTAGATAAGAAAAAAAGATAATTTAAAATCTGGTACTAATAATACTAAAGGGATTTAATATTACTAATCTCATGAATAAGGAATTAGCAATTCCTTATTCATTAGAAATAATTATTCATTGCTTTTGGAGTAATAATCTATTCAAATCACTGAATGACACATCTTCACATGTTAAATAAAATAATACAAAAAAGTGATAGGTCCCACTAAATACATCAATAATTGTAAAATTAGAGCACCACCTACGTTTGCTTCAAGAGTATTGAATATTTGCTCATTCATTAGACTGTTAATCCGATTTTCGCAATATCAACGTGAAATTCACAATACTAAAAAGACAAAAACTTTTTAATAGGTCAATCTTATTCCTTAATTCAATTTACCCTCCAATAATATCTCATAATAAATAAGGCGTAATTAGTTGAGAAACAAACGAAGGATTACACTTTTCTTTCTAATAGGGTGGTGCCGCGGTGCCGCCCATTGGTCTAGCCGTAGGCGTTGACAGGTGCATTGTCTTGACTGGGCCGATTTGCTACTCTTGCTTTTTAATTTTTTTTTTGCTAAAAATATAAAAAAAAAATATATATTATAAAAAAGTAAAAGAATATAAAATATAAAAACTTAAATAAAAAACTTAACATCTAAAATATTTTATTTAAATTTTAACCATTTGTAGATTACAATAATACGCAGCATTTATAACTTAATTATTACTACGAGTCTATGATCAACTATATATAATTGTTAATATCAAATACATAGAAGGACAAAATTATCTAGTTAAAACAAAAAGTAAAAAATCTAATTTTTTTTTAATCCAAATAACCAATTTCAAAAAAGATAACTTAAAAGTTAAGTTAACAAACTACTTACTTTGAATCAAATTTACCTTTTTGATTAAAAATATAAAAAAATAAAATCTTATACTGAATAACAATTTACTTTTATGAGAATTAATCTTGTTCATTAAAAAATCTTATACTGAATAAAAAACAGTAAACGACGTATAAATTGAACTGTTCACCAATTTTTTATAAAAACTATTGTGCTTATTAATTCAAAATAAAAAATTTACAAGTAAAATCTATAAATATACTTATTTCAAAATTTTAATTTCGAATGAAGCTGTAGGGTAAAAGTTTTAAAAACCAAACAAACACAATTTTTTTTTAGAAAAATTTAAGCAAATGTCCTATTATCAACTGATAACAGAATTTTTGTTCTATAGCTTTTTTTTTCTTCACAAATTTAGTCACATACAATAACTAACTGACAAAAATGCCCTCAATATTTTATTTTTGCATATTTCTTAAATTAAGCAACATTTCTCTTTCTCTCTCTCTCTCTCTCTCTCTCTCTATATATATATATATATATATATATATATATATATCATAATTTAAAATATTTTTAAATATTTTTTAAAGATTGTGTAT
>JAULJZ010220474.1:0-17771 GCA_032270985.1 Heliamphora pulchella
TCCAACCTCAATAAATGATATTGTCAAGATAAGAATATGTTAAATCTCTCATAAATCCAAGATTAGGCCCTCATTATTACCAAGCTTCAATTTAGAGCTTTAAAAATACAAATATCATGCTTTTACATTTATAAATTTGAAAACACAACACATATCACAAAGATATTTAAAGAAAGTCTTAGAACCTACCTTAGGGATGCTAAATCCACAAGAGAAAGCTTCAAACAAGCTCCATCCACGAGAATCTTCAACCACACGGTGAGAAAAACATCTCTAATGCCAAGATCGGGCTTCCAACGCTTGAGCTACCGAGAGGAAGCCAAGAAATCGCCCCAAGAACAAT
Source organism: Heliamphora pulchella (assembly GCA_032270985.1). Taxonomy (NCBI): domain Eukaryota; kingdom Viridiplantae; phylum Streptophyta; class Magnoliopsida; order Ericales; family Sarraceniaceae; genus Heliamphora; species Heliamphora pulchella. The sequence continues at coordinate 344 of JAULJZ010220474.1, forward strand.
CAAGAGAACTCCCACACTCTCCAATCATAAACCCTAGCCTCACATGTGCTCTAGAAAGAGAGAGAAGGGAAGAGAATGGAAGGAAAAAGCCCCACGCGACCTTTTAAAAACACCAGATCCGCGAACCGCTCGAGCGGTCCCACTCCAGAAACCTTTTTGCCACATGTCCACTCGAGCGGGCTCCCCATCTCTCGAGCGGTCAACACAGATTGCGAAACTGAACAGAAACAGCCAAAACTGAACCCAAGCATAAGCCAAACGCCCTGCAACGATGTTCTCATACACTATACGATCCATGGCCCTTACTATTCATCATTACATAATTAAAATTTTAAATTCTCCCTCCAAATTAACACTTTTCTCAAATCCATCGGAGATCTCAAATCATGGTTTTAATTAAATCCTTAAAATAAAAAGGGGCCGAGTCGCTACAGATACTTTTCTAACCATGCTTCTCTTTGGTGATCTGCCAAGACCTCTTACATTCTAAGATAACAATTTTATCAACATAGGCAAACATTTACACACTTGGCCCAACGGTAGCTTGTTCACACATTACTACACCTGGTCTTTGGAAAAAGCTTCTTCCTTAAGGCCCATGTCAGAGAGAATTTCTGTCATTTCTGTCTCCATCCCTTTGAAATTTATCCCCAGCTGTTTCCCCGCTTTAACTATTTGGTCTGCTTCTTCAATTATTAGCTTATTTCGATTTTGAATGTCTTCATAAGAAATAGAAGTTTGAGAAATGAGTACAACTTGATTTAGATCATCTTAGACTGGCCCAAAGTCCTGCGGTTCTTGGTAATCGCTCTCTTGCTCACTAAAACCTTCCTGAACTTGAAACTCTTCGTCACCACCTGTGACATTAACGCCGTGAGCCGAAACCCAAAAAGAAACTCTAGAAAATCCTACTAATCTAACTCATCACATAATTCAGCTAAACCACACCCCACATCAAGACAGGTATATAATCATTAGTTAAATATGGAGTTTACAAACTTAATTAAAAGCTCACAAGTTATGATAATGTCGAATGCGAAGTGCTATGTGTGTGATCAACCTGACTTCCAACCGTAAATCGACCGATATCAATTTGTGCTGGGGATTCAAAGAGATAAATTTTATGAAAAATTGATTACTAAGACCATCAATACGCCTCGTTGTGAATAATAATCTCTTCGCCGGGTTACGTACCACATCTATTTTATTCAATCACAGTGTGGGGTTCAGGGACAACCAAGCTAACCTAATGTACCCACTTTAAGATTCATGATGTCCTCGCCAGTGTCAACCCAAAACCCAAGGTATTAATATCCAGAATATAATTCAAAAGGATGCACCCAAAATAAGGTTATGAATGGCATCATTACGTTTCCATATGTTAGGTTCCCGTACACCAACGCTCTCGAGCACGGCGGCCTATAGTGGACGTTTGGTTCAAGACTTGACAGAGCTTAAGACATAGCACGGCTCAAGACATAGCACGGCTCAGGACATACATGGTCCAACGATAACATTTATGCAACAAGGGTTGACTAACCAAGGTAAAAAGGACACCCACTCTGCTTAAAATATAACCCATGAGCTGCCAAAATGCAACCTAGGTGATGCACAATGCATAACTTAAGATGTTTGAAGAACAACTATTTCAATGCATGATATTCAACTACTTCAATACACATGGCACAATTACCTTTAAGAATAATGCACAACTACCTTAAAGCATAAAGTACAACTACTAAAGCATAACGTACAACCACTTCAAGCATGAGGCATAATTACTTCAACGTGTACTTTTTATACAAGGCGAGTTCTAATAAGAATCTTAATAACATACTTCAATGCCACAAACAATTCACATAGATTGTACACAAGTTCTCATTTTTCTTATAAAAATATCAATCTTAGATATAAACTAACTTTTTAGCATTTTTCTTTAAAATTCAGCACTTTAAACAAGAATTGGAGAACACATCTGGGGTACGTAAATATCAAATTAAAATTTGAATTTTGGACCCCCACAACATTAAAATATTGTATACAACTTTCATGAAAAACACTTTTCTGAATTTACCCTAATTCTTGGTGATTTAACCCTGACAAATTAAAGTCTTAATGTAACCCTAAACTTAAAACCAAAAATATTACATATAATACAAATAAAATAAAATACGTTTGGGGTATTAAAACAGCTTCTAAATTTCTAATTTTTGGATATGTTACAGATCAAAATGTCCCCTAAAATGTTTGTGAAGGATTCTTGATCCAGTTCTTAAGAAAATATTAGAGATTTTGCTCTCACAAGAAAATGTGTTTGAATAGCATTTAAAAACTTTGAAGTTGTAATTTTTAGACTAAAAAACAGATAGCATAAAAATTACTTGTGGGAACAAATAGAATCTAAAAGTCATAATTTTTGAACAGCATCTAAATTAAAATGTCTTTAACATCTTTTATGAAGAACACATTCGTGAATAATCATTCAAAATAGGTGATATAACCTCCTAAAAAATATGTGACAGAATTCATTTAACAAGACAAGTTCAGGTCAGTGACTTTAAAAATCAATTTGACATACCATAGAGTAATATAAGTGACTCATTTTTTGTGGATAAATAGAAAAACATGTTAGCTACAATTTTTGAAGAAACCATCTTTATTACAAACTTCTAAAATAGGATTTTGTCCTCTGCAAGATTTACTCAAGATTTAGAAGATAATTCATATGAATTTGGAAGAAAATTCATATCTCAAGATTTACTCGGTCAAATCACTCATAACAAATTTTGTATGAAAGATAACCTAAAGGTTTAACTTTGGACATAAAGCTTGACCCTATAAAGTATTCTAGATTTAGTTATGATTTTTTAAAATTGGGTCCAACAAGCAACAAATTTAGAACGAAAATAAAACCTAAAAACCTAGCTTCATTTTTTCACGATGACCTAGATTTGAGTTTATTCTTGACATGCAACAAGTTTAACACATAAAAATAAGAAATCCAGCAAGCATGCATGTAAGAAAAAATATGAATCTCAAGTTAATTTAGCATATACAAGTCACATTTAGAAGATATTACCCAAAATAGCCCCGAATCTAGTTCTAACCCATTCTTCTTGACTTATTTGATTTCTATTCTTATTTTAACCCTCAAGAAAGATGAAGATAGATTTAGATGGAGTTGAGAAGAGAGGATCTAAAGAGTTTTTTTTTTTTTTTACTTTTTGAGGTTTGATTTCAAGGAGAAAAGGCTTAGGACTTAGCTTTAGTGCAAGAGGCTCTCCTTTCTTTTTCTCTTCTTCTCTTCTTCTCTTCTTCTCTTCTTCTCTTCTTTTATTTCCTCTCTTTCTCTCTCTATATCACTCCTTATATCTTCTTTAATCTCAGATTTTTGTCAAAAGAAGAAGGAAAAAGAATTGGTATATATAGAAAAAAAGGTAGTGGGATGTTTAATGATCATGAATGGTAGCCTTGCCTAATAAAATTGCATGCAAGGGTTTTGATGCTACTATTATATGACATGGAGTGTGTAAGTGGGTGTAGTGGCTGGCCATGAGGAAGATTTTATCCCAACTTTTCAGGTTTTGTTTATTTGTTTTAAAATATTGAAGATTTAATGATGTATTTATATTATATTGTTATGAAAAAATACCCAAAAATTAACTTAATGTACATTTTTTGTTACTTTTTATATGGAATTGAATTAATTCACTAGTTTTATGTTTTGTACATTATTTTTGTAATTTAAAATTATTATGTCATTATTTAACCATTTATGTGTTGAGACATAAGTTAAATTAAGTCTTTTTCTAATGATGTATCAAATTGACTTTTAATTGAGATTTGAGGTATTAGTTTTTTTTTTGGTTAATTTATTTTAATTTATAATATTGTATATTTTAGATTTGAAATATATGTATGTATATGAGCTATATATATGCTGTAGGGACATGGTTCTTTTTATTTTTATTTTTGAGGATTAATTTAAAAACTTGTTTTGAAACCTTCGGTGGTATGTGGTAAAGTGTTGAATTGTGAAAAGGAATTGAAATTTAATCTTGTTAATGATGATGATGATGATCGTACGCTCGGTAAAGCATGAGAACTATTGTTATGAGTTGTTTGGGTAAGCTTTGAGGTGTCTGGTTTACGATTTGAATCATTTCTGCATCTTTGTTTGGGTTCTCACCCAGCACTGACCGCTCGAGCGGTGGAGAACTCGCTCGAGCGGACAAGTGGCAGAGAGTTTTTAACTATGGGGACCGTTCAAGCGGTGGAGAGTCCGCTCGAGCGAACTGCCACCGAGTAGACTTTAAGTTGCGAGTTAAGACATTTTTTCTGACATTCTTTCCACCCCCCTCTCTCTCTCTCTCTCTAAAACAAGAGTTAGGTCTTAGAGTTTGGGTTTGGGTGATATTAGGAGCTCTCCTTGCTCCTCTAGAGTGGATTTTTTGCCGTTCTCCCGAGTGAGCATCCGTTGGGAGTTGAAGCTACGCGTTGGAAACTCCCTTGGCACCGTTCGGTTGATGATTCGTGATGATAGAGCTTGCTAGAACCTTGGATCTTGATATTTAAACATCGGAGAGGTTGGATCTATGACCATCATTGAATGTTTACATGATATGAATTGTATATTTGAAATATATACACATGAGCATGAAAATTATATTTTTCAAACCCTATATTAGGGTTGGGTAGTAGATTAGCACAAATCTTGAACTCATAAATGATTTAAGATGATTTTAATCCATTATTGTAATTGGATTTGGTTGGATTTTAAAAAGGTGAGGTTAGGGTTTAGTTTTGGAATTAACCTATGAAAATTGCGGCTTTTTTGGTTGTTGAGTTCAAATAATGAAATTGATTGAATCTTTGGACAAATTAGTGTTATGTTAACCTACATTGTATATAGATCTTTCATAAATTTATATGATACATGAGAATATATGTGATGTTGAATTGACGGTTTATGAATTAATAGACCTAATGAGGAACTTAGTTAATGATTTGGTAATTGTGGGTGGTGGGAACCCTTTTTTATGAATGGAATCTATGAATTTTATGATTTATGAATTATGTGATGATAAAATGAGGTTGTGGATAAATCGGGTGAATTTAATGAGATTTGCTGAAACTACAAGGTGGGTTTTAAGCTAATTAAAACTAAATGGGTGAAATGTGTGGAATTGATATTGTATAATCAATGTTAGCCCTACGTGGGTTGGGTGTTGACGAGAGGAACTATTTTTGGGTTGGACTTGTGCGTGCGTATTGTGATTTGATGATATAAAAAGGACTAATTTTGTATCTATGAATCGTTTAAGTTTAGGCTCGAGTTGCTCCTCAGTGAAAGACTAAAAAACTACACAAATTTAGATACCCTACCCTTCGGCTAATAACCGAGAAGAAGGCGTAGTCGCGGCGAGTTATAGAATGCATTTGTCACTTGGCCGACTTCCGTACTTCTAATCTACTAGCAGTGTGAATTACCTTATGCCTACGCAGCATGAACGATATGGACCGCGGGCCACGTGTAGCCTGGTCGGTAGTAGCCATGCATGAGTCTATAAGCTCGTCCAGCGTCAGTTCTTATGATTTAAACCACGAGTTGGTTGAAATATGAGAAAATGTGGATAATGTATGTGTGGGTGTGTGAGTTGTGGAAAACTGAGAATTTGAAAAGAAATAAAATTAAATGGGTTTTTATGGTAACCGGTTGGGGTTGAATGTCGGATAGTGTGGTGACGGAATTTTGGAGTGTAGAAATAAGAAAATTCAAAAGATGTTAAGAAAATATTTTAATACCTTGAAAGCCAAATTTTGAAAATATCTTTTTGTTGAAAATGGAGTCGCCACTTGATTTTTGAGAAAAATCAAGAAAAACATAAATGACAACTGATATTTAAAACGTTAACCAGAGAAAAATTGATCGGGGGCTAAGGTACGAATCGAAAAATGTGTTAGGTACCCCGTTCACCCAACCATAAAGTTGACCTCTACTAATCATCGTTGGTTTTTAATTAGATTTCTCAATTGTATGCAAATACAGAAAATAGAGATGGAAAGAGAACATCCAAAATTAAATAATGAAAATACATAACATATGTATCTGCTAGAATGCCAAAAGCAAATAAGAAAAGAAAATTTTAAATCCTATGACATGTAATTTCTAATTAAATGATACATGAAACAAATCCGCATGCAATATCATCAGAATTAGCATGATTCAAATAAAAGAACAAAAATGTGCTAAAAGTCACTAAAACCCAGCTATACTAAAAATAAATATGAATTTGCTAATCAAATCATCAAATAACTAAAATAATCTAAACTATTCTAAACATGATTTTAAATCATATTTTAAAATTAACATACTAAACATGCACATTATCAACTAATCTAAAAATACATTAACATGATTAATTTCTACTGAAGAGAAATGCTAAACTTGAAAGTATATAAAAACAACTAAACTAATAACAAGAGTTTTATATTTTTTTATCTATACAAAAGAAAATTGACAAAAGAGAATTAAACCAAAAATAAAAAGTTTCAAAAGAAAAAGGGTTATTAAACTAATTAGAAAAGGGATCTAACTATTTATCATGGATTTTATATATTTTATATTTTAAACAAAATAAAAGAAAAGAGAAATAAAAAAAATATTATGAAAGAAAAATTAAATTAACATTAAAAAGATTTTGTGAATAAAAAAAAGAAAAACAAAAGAAATATTATTAAAGAAAAATTAAACTACCATAATGACAAATGAGAATAACAACTATTATATAGTAATATAACAGCCGTATAACTAAAAAATATAAAATATGGGTGTAATATCGATAATTACAACCATATGAATATTAGTGCATTGATTATAACAATACCGACATTGTGAGTCGTAATTGCAAATTATGTTAGCACCATTTAATGAACTTCTAAAAGTGATCAAAGTGCAAGTGTACAATACGAACTAAAACAACAACTAAGCAAATCAATAAAAATAACCAAATTACATAAAGCAAACCATGCACACTAAACTCATACTTACAATTTCATAAATGAAATGATGAACTAAACTAACTATAGATATGAATGAGATATGAGAATTGAAATTAAAGTTAACTCGGTCACTCCAAAAGATAAAATGTGAAAAAAAAAGACCTGGGATCCAAACAAAATACCTAGATTGCTATAGCCCGGGTGAAGCCTCAAGTCAGGAAAATGTGCTTCAGCGATCCAATCCTCAATCATTGATCCAGTCCAAGTGTGTGTGAGTCAAGGTTTTGGTACCGGGAGGTCAATTTCTCGATACTTTGGCAGGATTTCGGCGTTGGGGCTCGCACTCTCTCGGTACTTTGGCAGGATATCTCTTACTCTAATTATGTCTGAAAAACGTACCAGGGGTATGGTATTTATAGAATTTTTCAATCAATGAGATGCTGGCACGATCTGGGATACGTCAGGGTATTTCAAGGTGGCGGTCGCCACATCATGAGTTGGCGGTCGCTACTTCAGTAGAGTTTTCACAAGTTTCTTATGGCGGTCGCCACTATACAAGATGGGGGCCTTATAGTTGGAGTTGGCGGTCGCTAGGTTTGAATTGGCGATCACCACAATGCAAGGTGGCGGCTCATGGTTGGAGTTGGCGGTCGCCACAATGCAAGGTGGCGGTTCTAAATTCAAGTTGGTAGCTAGAGATTTGGACATTGTGGGTTCACTGGTTCAAAGATTTGGCTTACTTGCCTTGAATACTGAGCTTGGATCATTCCTCGAGGATCGTTTAGAAGCACCATTATCTCTATTTTTATCGTTGAATTCACCCGAATCAACCTAAGATTAGCGAGGTCAAATTGAGGTGTTTACAGATAGATATGCTTGACTTATGAACATTAAAAACTTGAAATGGGGGTATTGAAAATGAAGTAAACGAGAAATAATGGAAAGGTGAAGAATTTCGAATTTTGCTTTGTTTAAGAAAATTTGGTTATGCGATTGGATTTTTTTTTAAGAAAACAAAAGTGAGTTTTCATGAAATTATATGTTGCACGTCATATAACTATTCTCACATGTCATGCATATGTTCATTGTTAGTCATTTTTCTACGAGCCTTAACTTATGTTGTTTAAACATATTTCAGGTGATGAAGAAAAGCATGTAATCGAATGAGAAGAACGATTATGGAGACCCCTTGGATTATTTTGGTTAGTGTTGTATATTGTTGTCGTAGTTATTTTGTTATTCTTGAGGAAAGTTTTAGATTCAATAGTAATTTGTTTTGTAAGGCTCTAAGGCCATAGATCTATAATTTATATGCATGTGAGATCGACAGGTACATATTTTCAATTAATTTCTCATTTATCGTATGAAGTACTATGGTAGTTTTTATGTTTTCGAGAAGTTACAGGCTATTTCAAAGTAATTACATGTTTTAACCTCAAAGTTTTGGATTATGAAAACTATGTTCAAATGATGGGAAATTTTTGTATTTTTTCAACACTTAAAAAAATTTTCAGGATTTTGGGCAGATAGCTCTTGGGTACCTTACCGCTCGAGCGGTGGGGAGTCCGCTCGAGCTGTCTCTGCTGGGTGGCACATTTTGAAACTTTGTTTGAAACAAAAAGGAGTTTTGTTTGGTGCCTTTGGGTATCTCTTGGGGGTACGAAATAACATATTTTGATAATTTTTTTCAAGTATAATACTTTTGTTATCCTCATCTGTTACAAAAAAATTTGGTGCCTTGTCTCGTTTTACCGCTAAAGAATTATTTTATAAACTCTTTCAATTTGGGAGGTTTATAAATCGGGTTCTTATCTTATCACCCACTTGGATTTTTATTGTTTGAAAATCAGGGCATTACAGATTGGCATAAGAGTTTTATGTTCAATTACCTAGGAACCGTGGTAATGATTGATCCATTGCGTGAGAGTTTTCATTGATGTGTGACATTCACGTATTGGTGTCATTGCATGAAATATCTATGAATTAACTTGATGTTTGCATGCTATATAGTACTTGGGTATGGAGGTTGGGTCTTAGGGATGATGTGTCTTGCTCTTGGGCGTCCGGTCGACTAGTTTGCGGTTCGAGTTAGAAAGGCGTTTGGCCGACGTCCATCCTAACAAGAAATCTAAATGAGTCATCCGAATTCGTGTGTCATGCCTAAGGGTTCTCCTCGGTATGTGGACACATGTTGATGTGATATCACCTGACAATGATTAATATGTTTACCAAGCTTTAGAATGTTAAGTCGAACCTTACCTAGATGAGTTTTATGATGCCCTTTGAATAGAAGTTATGCCTATAGGGCTAGGGCGAGGTCGTAGTTGGGGTCGTAGTATGAGTTATGGAAGTGTGACTTGATTTTCGTTGATTACTATGGGGTAAAACTCAAGAGTTGAGTGTTGATCATTTTGTACATGGTAGAACTTGTTTGTAAGTTGTGATAACTGCATGAATTAATGATGACCTTAGTAAGTTGCCCGTTGTGTTTTTGTGTTATCATGGTTTGCCACAATGCTGTTGAGCCAAATGGTTAGTCGGTCGTTGTAGAAAACCCTTCTTGTGGAGTAAAGCTATTGGAAGTGAGTTGTATTACTAGTGACCTTGTGGTTAGGTGTAGTAGGGTATTTGAGACCTCTCAGAGATTAGTTGCATGATCGGGATATGTGATGTGATTTTGGGCATATTGATGATTAAGTACATCATGAGCCATACTATGTCTTGAGCCGTGTACTCACAAATGGGGTATGGACGGGAACATAGTGGATGGGAGCGTAATAATCATCGACCCAACGTCCTTTGAAATTTGTGGACATAAATATTTTAGGGGTATCCCTCACCCTATGGGGTGTTGCTGGTAGCCATAGTGACACCTTATAGCTTTGAAAGGCTGTTTAATAACCCTTGTGCCCTTTCCTGAGCATGATGCTAGGCCATGTCCCTTATCGAGGTTCGAGAGTTGAGTTATAGGTACGTAAGCTCAGATATGTGCTCGGTGGGTTAATTATGAAGTCACAGATGTATTGGACAGTGTGCTAGTTCTGGTTACAATTCTAATGTGTGACGAGTATAAATCCTTTGAAAATTTTACGGGAGTAAAAGTTTGTGGTTTGATTATTGTCCTTATAGTTAGGAAATCGCGTTTGGGAATTATGTTTGGTGAATACAGGGATGTGTGCCTAGATGACGCTAAGGTGTGAGTGGTATCAGATCTTTTACAAGATGACGTGGTCATTTTAGTATATCTCTTACTAGTGCTAAGTGCATGGAGTTTGAGAAGCCCGTGATGGGTGTTGATGGTATGGTGGATCGAGTTGCTTAGACGGTGTATAATGAGTGTGATGTCTCTTGAAGGAATAAAAGTTGTTTATGTTTAAATTTGTGGTGTAGAGGTAGTTTGATTGTTTTGCCATTGAGGGTGAAATGTATGGTGTTATGCCTGGTATATAACCGGTGATGGATTTATAGATGTGAGAGACGCGTCGTTGATATAAGAGAGTTAAGGGTATTCGATGTGTATGAGTGGGGCCCGAGCTTGAGAACTAAGCGTGACGAGTGGTATGATCATTGTGACCGGGGTTGGAAACATTTGTATTGTGATGATTCAATGTCATTTTAAGGACAGGTAGATAGTGTCCTCTAGTTAATGGGTATCTAGGAGGTGATGGTGTTGAGCGAGGGCCTCTAGTTGATCTTTTTTTTTTCTCTGGGCAGAGAGAGAGCTACCTCGTGGACAGTTATCGTGTGGGAGCAGTTTTAGCTTGTTGGATATGGATGTTGGGACCTTGGATTGATTCTTGATTTGGTAGTTTTCTGAGGAGATTAAAGCCTACGTGGGTCATGTACCCTTGTTGTGGTCCTTTGGGTTATGCCTTGTAAATCTGTGTCACCGTGATCGTAGGAGCGTAGGATTAGTTTCTCGTGATATCTTGGTGAAGATTTTCTTACTCCACTCCATGAATGTGGGTGCTCGGGTCGTGCTCCTTAAGATATTGAATTGGTAAACCTGGAGTGCCTGTCCCTTTCACTAACAGAAGAGTTAGTATTGAGATTTAAAACCTACGTCTGCAGAGATTAGTTGAAAGTTATTTGACAGGTATATAATGTGTGTTCTGGTTTGTGTGGGAATATTGACATTCTTAGCTTCTATCAGAATGAGATTCTTGCTGAAGTTTCTGTGACCGTGTTATTCGTCTTATGTGGCCTTGGTAGTCCGTTATCAGTTTCAGTTTGCGTTTTGTTTGTATTTGGAGTTGCTCAGTTTTCTCAGGGTTGGTAATCGGTTGCCATTCATGGTAAGGATACAAGTTATGTGCAATCAAATTTGAGAGAGGTGGTGATCCCGTCAGCTTTGGTGATGTTGCTTGGTGGCTGAGTGTTGGTGCGTTGAAGGAGCAAGTGTGTGAGTACGAACGGTGAAAAAGAAAAATAGTAGTATACGAATCGAGTTATGTGGTTTTTTGTGATCATCTATGGGTGGACAGAGTGTCCTGATAAGTTGTGTATAAGATAGAGCTACTAAGTGCAAGGGGTGGGTCTTGATTGATTACTTGGTGGGAAAGTATGAAGACGTTGAATGGCATTGGTGAGGGATCAGAGGATCATATGCTGTTTCTATCTCGTGGAGAATTGTTATATGTGTGGTATGGATGTAAAGGAAGGATGCGGGTGTATATGCAAGTATTAACGAACGGTATGACTGGTGATTATCTAGAGTTCAATAACAGACTAAGTGTAATGCTGTGTATACGAGAGACAAACCTATATGTTAAGTGTGGGTCAATCACGGATGGAATTCGTTGCGATTGATTAGAAGTTGGATGATCGATTGAGGGCCAAAAGGTTGATGGTAAAACGTGGGGCTGCGCATGTGCATGATAACGTAATGCGGGATGTGACTGGATTTGTGTAGATAAGTATGTACATGTAGAATGTTTGGTTTGTGTGACATATCTAGCCCAGGTGGCTCCTTGTGCTCATGTGACCGCATTGATTTTAAAGGCTATGATGCCAGATTGGTAATCTTGATTGCATGGAGTCTTGGCCATGACGATGATATGACACTTAGTATTTTTGCGAGATGAGGATTGTGGTTTGTGAGTAAGAAACTGGCTGTGGATTGGTAGAGGGTGAATGTTTAGATGGAATGTTGGCAAATCATGAGAAGAAAATGTGTTCTTTGGAGTTTCCGATGAGTTGAGTGAGTTCCTTTCGTTGAAACCAAGTGTTTGTTGTTTCTGCTCAGGAATGAGCGTCTCTTCAGCTTTTATGCACCGAATATCTATTATTTTTAGAAAAAAAAAAAATTTAAACAAAAATTCAAAATATTTGAGCACTCTTTTTGAACCATGGAGTCGCCATTTAGTTTTTGAAAAAAATCAAGAAAAAAAAAGAAGGTTGTGGGTCTTTTAAATACGTAACCGGAGAAAAAGAAAGTTCGAAGGCTAAAGTATGAAAAGAGAAGATGTTAGGCACTCTTTTCTCCCAATTGTGAGGTTGGTTTCTACTTTGTCAATATTAGTTCTTATTGTAAACTTTTTAAAGGTAATATATACAAAGTATGGGGGTTAAAGATAGTTTAAACAAAAGTAATCAACAAAACAAAACCATTACTACGATTCCTAGGGTCATGCAACTTGATTATTATTTCTAGATATGCCACACATATTATTTGAGCAAAGCAAAGCGAAAAACATGCGAGTAAGCGATAAAACGAACAAGTAAGATTTTAAGGGTAATGCAACAATTTTACTGTCACTAATATGCTGTAAACAGGCTATATAGAACAAGCAGAAGAGATGTTAAATATCATATTTAAACTACTGGTCATGCACAAAACTCACGACTATGCAATAAATGTTACAACCGTGACAAAAATAGTCACAAAACAGGCGGCCGTGACAAAAATAAGATTACCGCGAAGAACGAATAAAAATATCTCACGGCCAAAACAAATAAATGTCGCGACCATGGTTTTTAAGGGTACAGAAAGGGTATATACATTGCACAAGACTTAAAATAGGCTCAAATAAATAGGATATGCAGGACAGAGACCATAACTTAATAGGATGTCACGATCGTAAGAAGAAAAGAAGACAAAACACGCGGCCGTCATATTTGCATAACCTCATAATATATAGATATGGAGGAACATAGAATGGAGATCATAACCCATTTAGTCTAGGCTAGATCTTCCATCCATTACCTAACAAGAAACTAAACAGAGATACAAAAAGAAGAAATTGCTAAACAGAGAAATAAAAGACTGTACAAACTTGAAATAAAGAGATAATAGAGAATTTTGAGGAGGGTCTTTACATTTCTAGCCTATTCGGACCATTTTCTAACTCGGTTCTCCCTTCTCAATATCCCCAGACTGTAGTACGTCTTCTATCTGTATCCCAATATTGAAAACCAGCTCAAATGTTATCAACGGCTGTGTGATCTGATCCTTGCGGAATTGCGGCTGCAAGTTCTTCACCACCATTCTTACTTGTTCTTTCTCAGTAGGTCGGTTTGTCATTTTGGTTGCCTTAGGCCTCCACCCGGTTAGGAACTCAACAAAAAATTCTTTGGCCTCCTGCCGAGTGATCTCGAGTTCCCAAGTGGTGACATCAAGCTGGATATTGTAATTGTATTAATTGACAAATGCAGTAGCAATGTCCTCCAACGTTCTTGTCATTGCAACATATAAAGACAAAAATCACTTCTGAGCGGCTTCTGATAAAGACCGCTGGAAAAGCTGGGTTTTCAAGTGATCACTGATACCCATCGACGACAAAGTTCTCACGTACATTCTCAAATGGATCCTCGGGTCCCCAGTCCCGTCAAATTTCTCCATATTAGGCATTTTAAACTTCTCGGGCAGCTTAGCATCCGGGAATAAATAGAGACCCTCAACATCTAGCATATAGTCCTCAACTCCTTGAGTTTTCCTCAAAATTTTCTCCAACTTGTCGACCTTATCAGACAAGATCGACTCCTTGGTGACTAAGATTTCTGGGATATCCAGCTGGATGAGCTGTACAACTTCTGGTTGGGCTCCGTCGGGTCCCACATTATCATCCCAAATATTATCTCCTATACCATCCTCGGGGTCATTCAGAATAACCACATTAGGGTCTGCAATCCGGGTCTGCAAAGCTTGGATCTGAGCCTGACACTAAGTCTGGATCCTTGTCTGATTTGTTATAGTGGTATTGACTCATTCAATAGTCCGTTGCAATTTCAGAATTGCCCTCATCATATCTGCTATAGCTATCTTCGAGTCTGCCATCGGCAATCTCAACTGATTAGTATGTCTGAGTTTTTCACTCGGAGATCGGGCCTAAGTGCGTATAGGTTCTTCTTTTTTCGACGCTATTATCCCAGGTCTCTGAACTGAAAGGGCTCACATAAATCGAAAGACTCATTAGTCAGACCTAAACTCAAAACAACTCACCTTTAATGATGGATTGGGAGGACGAAAACTAATCTTAATCGATGTGCTAATTATAGAAACAAAAGCATCCATAAAAAGAACATCACATAACCCAAAAAGATTTAATGATCCTAAAAGAAGGGTTTTAAGAATCTATATGAACATGAAAAGACTAGAAGATCTTCACTCAGTGTACCTTCTGAATAGAGTCAAGAATATACATTTCAATGCCAAGAATGGTGCATGGCATGATTAAACGGTACACAATAACTCTTTTTGTCACATCTATGGAAGCACGTGGCCAGAAAGCTTGTTGGCTTCCCTGAAATAGCCTCGAGACAGTGAACTGACTAGGATATCGGGTAGGCAGAGCGGGGGTTTGAGAACCTAGTACACAAATATGCAAATGTAAATGCGAATAACGATGAAAAGTTTACAATAAGAAACATTGACATTTCAAGTTTAGCCCTCGTGTAATTTTATTTAGAAAACCAATCCCCAACAGAGTTGCCAAAAAAAGATGTGGATGTTTTGGGGTCTCACGTCGGATGCATCAAATATTTATTATTTTTTAAAAAATATTCTTTTTCTTTTTAAAACGAAAGTCAAAGATATCTGAACACCATTTTTGAAAAAAATGAAGTTGCTACTTGATTTTTAAAAAAAAATCAAGAAAAACAAAAAGAAGGTTGCGGGTTTTTTAAATACGTAGCCAGAGAAAAAGAGAGTTCGGGAGTTAAGGTACAAAAATGGAAGGTGTTAGGTACCTTTTTCGCTCAATTGTGAGGTTGGCCTCTACTTTGACAATATTAATTCTTATTGTAAACTTTTTAAATGTAACATATACAGAATAGAGGGGGTTAAAGAGAGTTCAAACAAAATCAATTAACAAAACAAAATCATAACTACGATTCCTTTGGTCATGTAACTTGATTATTATTTCTATATATGCAACACGTATTATTTGAGCAAACTAAAGCGAAAAATATGCGAATAAGTGATAAAACAAAAAAGTAAGATTTGAAGGGCCATGCAACAATGATTCTGTTCCTAACATGCGATACACAGGCTATATAGAACAAGAAGAAGAGATTTAAACATCATATTTAAGCTACTGGTCATGCACAAAACTCACGGCCGGAGCAATAAATACTGCGGCCTTGACAAAAATAGTCACAAAACAGATGGCCATAACAAAAATAGGATTTTCGTGAAGAATAAATAAAAATATCTCACGGCCGTAACAAATAAATGTCGTGACCATGGTTGTCAAGGGTATAAAAAGGGTACATACATAGCACAAGGCTTAAAACATGCTCAAATAAATATGATATGCAGGACAGAGACCATAACTTATTGGTATTTGGTTAGAACCACCATCCTTCATCGTCTATACAAGCAATAACTCTAAACAGGATGTATAGGATATCAAATATGAATAACAGAATGCTTAAAACACATTTCCATGTTACTGGCCTTACAAAACCTCATGGCCATAGCCAAAGGCTGTCACGATCGTAAGAAGAAAAGAAGACAAAACACGCGGCCGTCATATTTGCATAACCTCAGAATATTTAGATATGGAGATACATAGAATGGAGATCATAACCCATTTGGTCTAAGCCAGATCTTTCATCCATTACCTAACAGGAAACTAAACAGAAATATAGAAAGAAGAAAATGCTAAACATAGCAATAAAAGAATGTACAAACTTGAAATAAAGAGATAATAGAGAGTTTTGAAGAGAATTTTTGCATTTATGGCCTTAAAACAATCTCACGGTCGTAACAATAGGATATTACATACGTGAATATAAAGAGACATAAATGTACTGGCTTTTATAAAAAGTGTATAACAGTGACTGTGGGTTTAACAAAGCATACGGCCGTGACATAAGCAGATTACAGCCGTCATGTTTCAGAACCTCAGAAAGCTTTGAATGTGTTCAGTGTGCTTAATTGTGAGCATCGAAACAGAATATAAATAACTGTAAATATACGAAACAAAGGGGTATGAATATACTGCTAATAATGAAAAACTGAGAGGAAATAAATGTTTACATCGAGATGAATGATAAACAAGCAATAAAGCAATGAAAACTTTATCCACGACACTCTCAGAGGAAGAAGATGAGGGTTTAAGAAGAGTCGTGGTATCCGAAGGTTACCTCGTGTGAATATTCACCTCGAATGGCCCTTTGATGGTGAGAATATAATACCTCCAAACCAATATATGTGCTCTAAGAATTCCTCTGAGGCAAGCAAGAGCACAAACGAGGCTCGAGAAATATAGGATGGATGGGAGAATATCGAACGGGGTAGTATTTTGATAGAATTTGGGCCTTCAGGTATTTCTCTCTCTCTCTGCTTAAAAACGTCGCTTATTTATAGGCAATGCGAGCATTACAGACCCCTTCTGGGATGCTACCACCTGTACAAAAAGGGATAATAGTGACAGTCGCTACATTTTTACTTTTGTACAGTACAAGCCGTTCGCTACCTTTATGGTGGTGAAAAGGACAACCGTGACTTTCAAAAGTCACGGCCTGGATAAAAAAGCAACGGCTATGACAAAAGAAGTCACGACTTGATTTAGGATTTTCAAAAAAGGTTACGGCCGTGAGAATAAGAACACGATCTATTCTAGGGTTTTTAAAAAGGTGGCGGCCCTGTGGATATGAATGTCATGGCCTAAAGGTTTTTTAGGGTTTTTAGGTTTTGAGCCATATTCGTGATTTTTTTTGCTTGTGAGTATCTTTAAGCATGAATCTCATACTTTCGTCATTGAGGTATATTCGAGATAGATACCTAAGATTCGTCTTGGTTAGATTGGGGTGTTTTCAGGACCCGATTCTCTTATTTTTTATTTTTGAGGATAAATTAAAACTAGTTTTGAGACATTCGGTGGTATGTGGTAAAGTGTTGAATTGTGCGAAGGAATTGAAATTTAATCATGTTAATAATGGATGATGATGACCGTATGCTTGGTAATGCATCTAGATTATT